>CAUYQV010173260.1:0-24144 GCA_963574575.1 Galagoides demidoff | reverse complement strand
GTAAAGTCTCCATTTTTCTTTAGGGATGCATAGTATTCCATGGTGTACATATACCACAGTTTATTGATCCATTCGTGGATCGATGGACACTTGGGCTTCTTCCATGATCTGGCAATTATGAATTGGGCTGCAATAAACATTCGGATGCAAACATCTTTATTGAAATGTGATTTTTTATCTTCTGGATATATACCTAATAATATGGGGAGGGGGCGGGGAAGGGGAGGGGAGAAGGGTGAAGATGATGACTTCATATCTTTTTTTTTTTTTCCAAAGTGTCAACTTTGTTTTATTATTTGACTGGAAAACTAGACAATGTATGTGATACTAATATGAAACCAATAGATAAACAACTACATTTCCACACGAGACAAACACAATCAAATTCAAGGGGTGGAGCAGGAAGGGGAGAGGAGAGCAGGGAGGGGGATTGGTAAACTCTCACCCAATGGGCACAATGGAAGGGTATACAGCACAAGTCCTGGGTGAATGGCTCAACTACAAGATGAACTTTATCTAACACAAGTAGTGTAACCTCATATTAATCTGAAACTAAAGCCACAAAATCCAAAAGAAACACATTTTTTGCCCTTCTTTTCAACTTTAATTACTTGTTCTACTTTGTGTAAGGGCTAATATACATATAGATACAGTCAACTAAGTGAAACGTAAAACAATTTTACAACTCACTAGTTTTTTGTTTGTTGTTTTGTTTTTTGTTTGGGACTGAGTTTTACCATGTTACCCTAGGTAGAGTGCTGTGGCATCATCATAGCTTACAGCAACCTCAATCATCTGGGCCCAGGCAATCCTTTTGCCTCAGCCCCCCTCCCCCCAGTAGTGGGACTACATGCACCTGCCATGACCCTTGACTAGTTTTCTGTTTTTGGTAAAGATGGGGTGTCCTCCTTGCTCAAGCAGGTTTCAAACTCCTGAGCTCAAGCAATCTACCTGCCTCAGCCTACCAGAGTGCTAGAATTACAGGTGTGAGCCACTGTGCCCAGGCTTTCATTGGAATAAATAGTTTAAGGACTGATGTGGTGTTTAAGATGAGAAGATGTTTGACCTGATATGCTAGTGGCAAAGATTGTTTTTCAATTTTATGGTCAAGCTCTGATATCCACATAAACAGTGGCATTCACATCATAGGCACTAGTCATGTTATAGTCTCTGTAGTTAACCTTGTGGGTGGTGCAGATGGGCACATGTGAGCCAGAATGGATAACACGGTCAACATTTCAGGATGGCCACAATCAAGAGCCTAGCTTGTGAGAATTTTTGTGACACTTGTTGGAGGTCCCAAAATTAATGTCAGAATCCTTTGGAAGGCAAAATAAGTTTTGCCCTTGCCTTAAGTGTGGCTTATGAATCCCAAGATATTTTGACCATACTATCATTTATATCACCTTAAATATTTGTCAAACTCTGGGAAATGAAATATATATAGAGAGAAATATTAATATTTATGAATTATATGCTGCAACTTATTGAATTCATTTATGAGTTCTGATTTTAGTGAATTCTTGATGAATTTTTACGTATAAGATTATATTATCTATGAATAGAGATAACTCCACTTTTGCTTTGCAATATGGATGCTTTTTTTCTCATTTTCTTGTGTAAATTCCCTGTCTATACTCTCCAATATAATGCACAACAGAAGTAGGGGAAGAATTGATACCATTGTCTTGTCCCTGACCTTGGGAAGAAAGTTTCCAGTCTTCTACCGTTAAGTGTGATGTTAGCTGTAGATACCTTTTTACCAGGTTGAGGAAGTTTTTCCCATATATATTTATGGTTAATTGAGTGTTTTCATACTGAAAGTTGAGTGTTGGAATTTGTCAATATTTTTCTGCATGAGTTGAGATCATGTGATTTTGTTTTGATTGATACAATGTATTTATATTTGATTTACCAGTGGTAAATCAACCTTGCATCTTTGGGATAAATCGCACTTGATTGTGGTGTGGAATTCTTTTTATATGTTGCTGGATTCAGTTTGCTGAGTATTTTTTTTTTTGAATGTTTGTGTCCATATTCATTAGAGATACTGATACATAGTTTTCTTTTGTAGGGATGACTTTGTTTTTGATATTAGGATAATATTGCCCTCATAAAATTTTCTTCATCTTTTGGGAAGAATTGTGAAGAAATGTTTGATACAATTTAGCAGTGAAGCTATATAGACCTGGACTTTTGTTTTCTTTTTTTAAAATTATTTTTTCAATCTTTTCACTTGAATGCCTATGGAGATTATCTATTTCTGAATGAGTTAATTTTGTAGTTTGTACCTTTGCAAACATTTATCTTTTTATCTAAAATATCTCCTTTGTTAGTGTAAAATTTGTCATAGTTTAAGAGACAATCATTTGTATTTCTGTAAAGTCAGTACTATAATGTCTTCTTTTTCATTTCTAGTTCTGGTAATTTGAGTTTCTCCCTTTATTCCTTGCTTAATCTGTAGCCAAATGTTTCCAAATTTTGCAAATATTTTCAAAAAATGAGCTTTGGGTTTCATTGGCTTTCTCTATTTTTAAAACTCCACTGTTAATTTCCACCTTGATCTTCATTATTTTAATTCTTCAGGTTCCCTTCTATTTAGCTTGCTCTTTTTCCAGAATGTTAACGTAGAAGTTCAGGTTATGGAATAGAGATCTCTTTCCTTCTTATAAAAACCTAAGCATTTGGCTTGGCACCTGTGGCTCAAGTGGCTAAGGTGCCAGCCACGTACACCTAAGGTGGTGGGTTCGAATCCCCAGCCCCGGCCCACTAAACAACAATGACGGCTGCAACCAAAAAATGGCTGGGCGTTGTGGTGGGCGCCTGTGGTCCCAGCTACTTGGGAGGTGGAGGCAGGAGACTTGCTTGAGCCCAGGAGTTGGAGGTTGCTGTGAGCTGTGATGCCATGGCACTCAACCTAGGGGGATGGCTTGAGGCTCTGTCTCAAAAAAAAAAAAAAAAGCTAAGCATTTAAAACTATAAATTTTTCCCTCTAAACATTAGTTTTGTTTCATTCCTTACATTTTTGAATTTAATGTCATCATTTTCATTAATTTCAAAGTATTTTCTAATTTCATTTTTGATTTCTTCTTCGACCTGTTGGTCATTTTACACTGTGCTGTCTACCTTACACATATAAAGTATTTTTCCAATTTTTTTTTCTGTTTTTGATTTATAATTAAATTTGAGGTGCTCCAAAAGACATTATTTCATTCTTTCTCATGGCTGAGTATTACTCCATAGTGTGTGTGTGAGAAACGAGAGAGAGGGGAGGGGGAGAGAGAGAGAATGATTGAGAATGTGTACTTAGGCTGTCCAGAAAGTATAGAGGCATGTGTATTCATATTGGCTGTATACTTTTCAGATAATCCATATATATATATGTGTGTGTGTGTATTTTCTTTATGTATCAGTTGATAGGCACTTAGGCTGATTCCACATCTGTGTGATTATAAGCTATGCTATGATAAACATATAAGTATAGGTATCACTTTGCTATAATGACTACTTTTCCTTTGGGTAGTTACCTAGCAGCAGGACTGCAGGATAGAATGGTAGATACACTTTTAGTTCTTTGAGAAATCTCCATACTGATTTCCATAGAATCACCCTTTATTTCTTTTCCAACCCTGCCTTTTTTCTCCTCTCCCTCCAAAACTCCAAATACAAGAATGTTAGATCTTTTTCTAATAATCTCGCATTTCTGTAAGGTTCTGTTTTCTACACCACTTTACTTTCTCTCTGTTTTAAGACTGGGAAATTTCTATCATTTCAACTTCCCCATCATTGATTATTCTATTTGCTTCATTCTGTTATTGAGCCTATCCGGTGAGTGTTTTATTTTTGATGTCATATTATTCATTCTAACATTTTTATTTGAGTCTTTGTATTTTTTATTTCTTTGCTAAAACAAATTTGCCTTGTTTCCAATATTTTTGTAATTACTAGTTAAAGCGCTTTCATGATGCCGCTTAAAAAGCCTGTCAGAAAATAGTATCTATGTTATTTTGATGTCAGTATATGAGATTATCTTTTCTCATTCAGCTAAAGGTTTACCTCATTCTTTTATGGAAGTGATTTTTCAACTGAATTCTGACATTTGATGTAGACTCTGGACAATTTAAATCCTGCATTTAGCAGACCTCCATTGACAATACTGCAGGGGATAATGGGTGTAGCATGTACCTTTATGCTATTATCAGGGGAGTGTATACGCAGGTCCTCCCCAGCTTCCCTGGACATCTGAGATGAGGAAGGGCCCCCTGTTACAAATGAGTGGATATAAGAGTTGGGGTTCCCTGCTAAACTTCAGGTAGTAACACCTTGGCTGGGAGCAAGAGAAACTCTTCATTACTATCCCCCATGTGGGATCTCCAGTGCCACCACAGATCTGGAGGTGGTCTCGTTGTTAATGAGTAGTGGTGAAAACCTTGGCTCTGTGAACATAGAGAAATGCCTAGTTCCCGCTGGAGGGAGATGCATGTGCAGATGTCCTTCCTGGTGTCCCCTTATACCACGTGGCTGGGGACTTACTACCATTTGGGAGGGAGGAAGGTCCTGGCTCCCTACTCAGCATTTCTGATGCCAGCTTGGCAGAGGGAGGGTCTGAGTCACTTACTGTTGCCTGACAAGAGTGGAAGTTGATTCTTTCCACTCAAGCTTTGCTCACAAAGATGAGGATGGGGCTTTGGTTTTCTTCTGCCATTGCAGAAGTAGGCTGAAGTAGAATTGTTAGTATCTGAAAGTTTTCTGTTTTGCTATTCTTTCTAGATAACTCTTTCTGGCCCTTTGGATAGAAAAATGAGGCTTTTCTTGGTGTTCTTCTGTATGCTCCCTTTGGGAATTATAGGTTACCAACTACTTCAACTGTTCTGGGATAGATGAGGCAAAAATTAAATCCAGAGAACTAACCAACTTGCCATTGCTCAAATGGAGTTTACTAGCCCATCTCTCTTACTTTCATATTTTTATTCTATTTGTTTTATGTTAATACCCAGGATTGTTGGTTTTACATAGTGATTGGAATAAGAAAAAGTAAATCTACTCCATTTTTTTCAGAAGTGGAAATTCTCTCACTCAACTTCTAAAGTTTGATTGAAATTCATGCTGTTTTTAAAAAAAAGACTGAAATTGACTCAGTGTTTGTTGTAATGATGAATCCTAGCAAATGACATCTTATGTGATATATCTTGATATCATTTCCTTTGATGTTTGGCACTAAAGAGGGTAAAATTTCATGTGCACACGCACACACACCTGTGAAACTATTCATACTTCTTTGGTCAAATGCAACAGTGCTAGTCATAGGAATGATTGGTCACTCTAAGGCTCCATGTTAACTCAAGACATAGACATTGCGTGACTTTGATCTTGTAAGTAGATATAATTTTGGCTATTTTACTAAAAGGCCATACTTCTCAATGTCTTAACATATTATGTGCATTTGACACAGTCATTTTTCTTTTTTCAATGGTTCTTCTTCATCTTCCCCATGACTAAACTCTAAACACAGGTTTTAATGTCTACCCCTGATTGAGTATATTCATACTTCAGTGATCCAATTATGTCCATTTGAGGATCCTCTAGAATGCAGACTGTGTACTCTGCTACCTATTCACAATCTCAGGTCAAATGCCTCAGAGGCATTTTAAGTTATGATGACCTAATCTACATTCTCAGTTCTATCTCTCCTCCATTTGCGTAGCTTTTAGTCTTCCCCATCTCATTAAATGAGATCTATAGAGTTGTTTAGGGAAAAAAAACTCCAGATTCATGCTCTATTTTTCCCTTTCTTCTATATTATAATGGAATTTATCAGAAATTCTGTCAGCCATATCTGTCAACATATTTACTACTCTAACCATGGGTCAAGCTATACTCGTCATTCACATGAATTATTAAAGTAGTTGCTCTGCTTTTCATCCTTTACCTTGTACATGACTCTCACTTTTCAAATAGCAGATCCCTTAAGAATCAGTGTGTTGGCTCAGTGCCTGTGGCTCAAGCAGCTAAGGCGCCAGCCACATACACCTGAGGTGGTGGGTTCGAATCCAGCCCCTGCCCACCAAACAACAATGACGGCTGCAACCTAAAATATAGCCGGGCATTGTGGCGGGCACCTGTAGTCCCAGCTACTTGGGAGGCTGAGGCAGGAGACTTGCTTGAGCCCAGGAGTTGGAGGTTGCTGTGAGCTGTGATGCCACAGCACTCTACCCAGGGTGACAGACTTAGGCTCTGTCTCAAAAAAAAAAAAAAAAAAAGAAGAAGAATCACTGTGTTAAAATAATAGAATGAAAAAATACACATATTCATGATTAGGTAATTTTAATTATTGACTAGAATAACAATTATCTTCTAGAGTGCTGTGGCATCAGACTAGCTCTCAGCAACCTCAGACTCCTAGGTTCAAGGGATTCTTCTGCCTCAGTCTCCTGAGTAGCTGGGACTAAAAGTACCTGCCATGATAGCCAACTGATTTTTCTATATTTAGTAGAGATGGAGTCTTGCTCTTGCTCAAGCTGATCTTTAAATCCCTAAGTTCAAGTGATGGTCCTACCTCGGTCTCCCAGAGTGTTAGGATTTTAGGCTTGAGCCACTGTACCTGGCCTAAAACAAAATCTATTTATTTGTTACAGTCTGAATGCCATTTTTAAATAAATCGACAATGTAGGCTACTATAATTATCAAAATTATACTGAACCAATTATAGATTGGAATCTTTTCACTAACAAGAAGTGATAGTAAAGCAAAATTACCTAATTTTATTTTTCTATAAAGACAAGAGGATAAAAAGAAAATAGTAATAATCACTTTCTAATTTTTATGTATGAAATTACCATTTATAAAGTTAATAAAGGGTCACAAGGTGGGAACTGTTTAGGAAAAAAAATATACACACACACACACACACACACACACACACACACACACACACACACACACACACACACACACAAATCAACCATGGTTCCCTAGCCTACTTTTCTATAATTACTCACTACTCAAAAGTCACATAGCTGATGCCCACAAAGATTGTGAGCTTCCTTCATTGCTCTCATAGATAACATCACCTTTGTTAACCCTAAGGCTAGTTTTTGAGATATCTTCCAGGCCATGCGTTCTGGTGGAAGAACTGATACACCAAGACCTCGGGCCCATGTTAAGGAACTGACTCAATTGGTGTTGTAACCTCCACCCAAGAACCAACTCAGCAAAGAAGATAATTTCTACACCCCTATGGTTCTGCCCCAAACCCAGCAAATTAATAGACCCAATGGCTTGGCCTAATGTGTACACAATTTTAGGAAGTTGTGTTACAGTATATAGAATTCAAATCCTCTAAGAGGATTAATTTTTAAAATGAATCAAAAGTACATTTTTCCTTAGTGTATTAAACCTTTCAGTTATATCTGCAGCCCTTCTTCAAAGTGTTTGTTTTACATTTCTTATGTTATAGACAATTTTCCTAAGGGTTAACATGCAATCACTAGGCAAGTACTTCAGAACACATCTAAGTTTGCTTAGTCTTTTTAACAAAGCCACAAGGTGTAAGTATGGTGAGTATATTTATATAATAAAAAATTCTGCCTGCATTTTAAAGCATCAAGCAAATTTTAGTTAAAAAAATATCTTCCAAATGACTCAGACTCCCGCTAAGGAAGGATATGCACAGTAGCAATTAGGACAGTTAATCAGTTGGATTTGCCATCTAAAGGGGAAAAATCATTAACAAGACACTAGGTGGCCAGTGACAGCTTAAATACTTATAAATCACAAAATTGTCAGCTCTTTCATTTAAAATGGATAGGTTGAGCTTTTTCAATTTATTTTTTTGATTTATGTCACTTTGCCAAAACCTAAACACTTGGGATCTTGTCATGTAGAAAGCTTGAAAACTTGTATAAAAATTAAATAAGCAAATCGTCTAGATCAGTTGCCAATATCTTCTCTGCAGACTATGCTGGGGGCTCATTAGACCTTAGCAAGCATCACAGAGTCCCACACTGGGTCCAGACATTGAACAATTACTACACTCCTGCCATTGCCTGGGAACCATGTCATAGAAGAGAAGGAGGCATAGCTCCTCCCCTCAAGGACTTCGTAATCCACTGAACAAAATGTCTTTTGAAACATAGTGACCAAAAAGGTGAAAATGCCACAAAATTAGATCTATTTTATCAAGGGGCATAAATGAACAAAGTCAGGCTTATGCTACAAGTATTTAAAACAAGCTGTAAATTGAGGACCAAAGTGCCAAAAATCACAATTGAGTTGCACTCAACTAGGGAAGTATTTGGAAGGTCTCTAGTAAAAATATTATGTATACTTTTAGTATTAAATTCACATCAGTGTCCTAGATTCATCAATACCAAGTCATAAAATCAACTTTTTGTAAAAAAGCAATTTTATTGAGCTATAATTGATATACAGTAAACTGCACATATTTAATGCACACAATTTGTTGAATTTAGGCACATGTCTGCTGCGCCATGCAATGATCACCATAGTCTCAAGATAATAAAAATATCCATCACTTCCAGGTTATTCATATCCCTTGGCTTATTTGTTTTTGTTAAGGACAGTTAACATGAAATCTACCCTCCTAACACATTTTTAAGAACATAATACAATATTATTAATTATAGGCACAATGTTATGCAGAAGATACCTGAAACAAATTCGTCTTGCATAAGTGAAATTTTTTACCCATTGAACAACAAACCTCCATTACTTCCTCCCATGGCCCTTAGTAACCATCATTTGATTCTATACTTGTGTATGTCCTTCTGTGACTGGGTTATTTTACTTGACAAGGTGTTCTTCCAGTTCATCCACATTACTGAAAATGGCAGAATTTCTTCTTTTAAAGGCTAAGCAATATTCCATTGTGAGTATATCCCACTTGTCCTTTATTCATTAATCTGTCAATTAGCACTTACGTTGTATCCATGACTAAGCCGTTGTGATGCATGCTGGTGCAGATACCTCTTTAAGATCCTGGTTTCAATGGGGGGGATGGGGGGATGTGCGGGATGTATACCCAGAAGAAGGATTTCTAGATTGCATGGTAGTTCTATTTTTAATTTTTGGAGGTATCTTCACATTGTTTTTCACAGTGGCTTCACCATTTGACATTCTGCTCAACAGTGTCCATAAGTTCCAATTTCTCCACACCTTCCTCAACATTTCTTAACTTTTGTCTTTTTGATAACTGCTCTAACTGGTATCATTGTAATTTCAATTTGTAACACCCTGGTGATTAATGCCATCAAGCATATTTTCATATTCCTGTGGACCATTTGTATATCTTCTTTACAGAAATGTCTATTCAAGTACTTGGCCCATTTTTAATTGATTTTGTTTGTTTTAATACTGCTGGTAGTTCTTTTTCTAAATTGGATATTAACCCCTGATTAGATATATGGCTTGCAAATATTTTCTCCAATTCTGTGGGTTCCTCTTTTGTTCTGTGGATTGTTTCTTTTGCTGTGCTGAAGTTTTCTAGATTGATATAGTTCCATTTGTCTATTTCTGCTTTCACTGTTGTGCTTTTGTGTTATAGCCAAGAAATCAGGTAAAGATCAATGCCAAGAATCTTGCTTTCTATATTTTCTTCTAGGAGTTTTAACGATTTAAGGTCCTATGTTTAAGTATTGATGTATTTTGACTTGATTTTTGTGTATGATGTAAGAAAGATCCAAATTCCTTATTTTGTTCGTATATAGTTTTCCAACACCATTGGTTGAAGAGATGATCTTTCTGTCATTGTAAATCCTTGGTCCCCTTCTTGAAGACTACTTGAGTATATGTGTGTGGGTTTATTCTTGGGCTCTCTGTTCTGTTCCATTGGTCTGTATGTCTGTCATTATGCTAGCACCATACTGTTTATTTACTATAGACTTATAATATACATGAAATCAGCTTTGTTCTCAAAGATAAGTTTGGCTGTTTCAAGATACTCTATCATGATTCCATATTAGGATTTCTTTTTTCTATTTCTGGATAAAAATAACATTGGGATTTTTATGATGTATAGTATTGAATTTGTAGGTCACTTTAGGTAGTATATTTTGACAAAATTAAGTCTTTCAACCCATGAACATAGAATATCAATTCATTTATATCATCTTTCAGGGTTTTTTTGTTTTTAGTGTATTGAATCAACTTTTTTTTCACTTATTTTTCAAGGATTTCTTTTGCATAACTTGTCAGGTTAATCATGCGATTGATCAAATTCAGTTGGGATACTCTAATATGCAGTGAGATTTGCTAAGCCTTCTAAGGTAGTTGTGGATTCCATTTCCAAAATGTGTTCTTTTCTTTACAGGTTTTCTTTATAATAAAAGAATGCAATCATCACTGGACCGATAGGACAAAAATTAGCGTCAAGATTGTATTCTAATAATCATTGTGACTCTCTTATTGAAGTAGCTACTATTAATTTTATTAAATCCTGAGTTGTTTAAAATACATACACACAGTTAGAAAAACAATCTGATTTGTACAACTTACATAAATCAAACGTAAAAGTAAACAGCAACATGTACAAAATTGCCACCATTGCAACTCTTTGAAGAATCCCTTAAAATTACTCAAGTAACATTACTTGAATAATTATTTACCAAGTAATTTCAGGGAGCTTACTGTGCTTATTTTAAAAAAAAATCTAGGGATCAGTGAAGCTTTAATCAAATAAATCTCAGTAAATAATCTATTAAGCATAGCAATGGTACTTCACAGACCTTTAAATCTGAGGTATGATGTCATTAAATTCATTCAAATTTCATGTGTATTAGAAGTATTGGGATATATAATCCCTTTGCCTTCATATTTAAATAAGTGTGGAAATCAGTGAGGTAAGGGAAGTCTGAAAAAATGTTCAGAGAAAATAGTGTCAAGAGACAACTAAATAGTCCAAACCACCTGGACCAGAAGGAAAAAGAAAGAATTGAGTACAGTGTTATGTTCTAGCTATGATCCTGTGAACGTTTTTAGAGAGACATGAAAGTTCCAAATACAAGATTTAAAAAAAAAAAAAAAAAAAAACTCCTTTTCTCTGCAATCTTTGTGAAATATTGAATCCCCTACATGGAAACCACAAAGCACTCCTGTTTTAATGTCTCATAACATTCTATGAAACTTATGGTGACAGTTATTGGCATGATATTGGATAAATAGACAGACAATGCCCTGGGCAACAAGGAAGAACACCTTACATTTGAAATGTAGGAAAATTGAGAGGGAAAAAAATCAGCAAAACTTCTTTGCCTTAGAATCAAAGAAAAAGGCAATGGCAATGTATAGAGGACAGAGGGCACAATGGGATGATTTTTTTTTTTTCATAAACTGAATATACCATAGAACCATCTTCTAGTCAATGATTTTCAACCAGTGTGCCGTGAAAGAATCTTAGGTGTGTTAATTTTTTAAAGACTATTAAATATTTTTGAAAGAAGTTTAAACCACAGTTTACATTCTTCTTTCTACTCTTTTTGTTTTTTTATCAACATAGTTTAAGTGTGCCATGGAAATTTAACTATAGGTTAAAGTCTGCCATGAGATAAGAAAGTTGAAAACACTGCTCTCAATTAAGAATGAGATTAACCCTATTCTCCCCTATTAACACAAGTCCCTCCCAACCAAAAAGAGCCATTAACCTAACTTCTAACAGCTGGGATTAATTTTATATTTTTAATAATTAATTTGTCTACATAAGAATGCTAATATTTAAGATGGAACATTTTAGGCGGTAGTTTCTTTTGCTTTAGCATTTGTGAAATTTTTCTATATAATGCACATAAGGGTAGATAGCTTGTTCTCACTGCTGTGTGCGTAAGAGAATGCTGAGTGGAACATGGATTACTTTAAAAATAGTAGTTACGTGTTTATCTTTTTCTCACTTAGAAAAAATATAGCTATAAATGATTCAGAGATAGGAATGCTTAGGATAAGATCAGAGCATGTATTTCTATAAAAAGTGAAAGAAAAAAAGTGAGAGGTAATTGAAAGGACATTTAAATTAAAAACATTAATATTAAAACAGTGAAATTATGAGCTATGCTTAATTGACAGCATAATATAATAAAATTAATCAATGGGTCCTTACCATGCAATTTCCACATAGCAGAAAGAATAAAGTGTTATAGTCAATGAATCAGCAGTGGATATCCTCTCAGAGTATGATAACAGGTGAACAGCTAAAGTCTTCTGCAAGATTAACTGGCTATGACTCTCTCTGTTGAATCTGTTAAGGTCACTTAAATAAATGTGACTATCACAGTGTATCTTATGGTTCTACCAATTTTTTTTTTTTTTTGCCCAGTTTTTCCTAGTTACTCTAGAAAGAACAGCAATGCCTCTTCTTAGAAAAGAAAGAACCTGAGCCAATAGAAATGAAAGATCTTGCCCAAAATTGATCCCCATATGGAAAAGATATGTTGGAATGTATTCTAAGGATTTTGTATCAATGAGCGCTAAATATAAACCTAGTCTGAGAGAAATCGTCAATTTAGACGACCTTAATCTGAATCTGTTGTAAATACAGTAGAACCTCTGTAAGTTGACTACCCAAGAGGCTATAAAAACTAGTCAACATATGAAGGTGGCCAATATCAGGAATTAGGCCTACTGTACTAATACATACATGTGGTGCATGTCTGTTGGAAAATTGGGTCAACTTGGGGAAGTGGTCAATGTAAGGAGGTGGTCAACTATGGAGGTTCTACCATATTTTGGTTCAAGTAACTGGAGCAACATTAACATTCTGAAAGTATAAGATATTCATGGTTATTTAATTCATAGACTTAGGTCCCTTCACAGACCTGTCACCTCTTTATTGAGGAATGGGTCTGGTTCTTATGAAGAAGAAACTTCTATTTTTAATTAGATGAAACTTCTCATATTACTGTACATAGTATAAATGTATATTTTCCCAAGAAATTTGCTGTCACCTACTGAATAAAATGAGTACTGAAACAAGGATTGGCTCTAAATGGATGCTAAATCCTAGAGAGTCACAATTTCACTATTATCTTTGGGTCAATTTGAAGAGTGAAGGATATGGAAGTCTGGTGACAACTGGAGATATGACCTATCCAGTTACACAGTTTTAGTTAACAATCACGGTTTTTCCTTAGTTCCTGAATATATAGTTGGAATAAATATGTTTAGTAGCTGGTGGAATCCCCCAAGTGGTTCCCTGACCTGTGAAGGTTATTTTTATTAGAAAGACCAAGTGGCTGTCTGTGGAAATGTCATTCCCAGCCAAACAGTAACTCTGTACAGAAATTACAGCCACCATCAGAGGCAAGAGAAAAGGGTTCATACCACATCCTTGTTTAACTCACCCATTTCTCTGGTACAAAAATAAGATGCATCTTAAAGATTATTATAGATTATTATAAAGTTTAACTGATTTTGTAGTGTCTTTACTGGATAAAATAAACTGCATCCCCTGGTACCTAATACGGAGATGTTGACTCTGTATTAGAGGTCATGCACGTCATGTGGAAGAATGCAAGGTATTCCAAAGGTCACCCAAAAAGTTGCCATACACAGGGAAAATGGAAAATTATAGTCAAATAT
Source organism: Galagoides demidoff (assembly GCA_963574575.1). Taxonomy (NCBI): domain Eukaryota; kingdom Metazoa; phylum Chordata; class Mammalia; order Primates; family Galagidae; genus Galagoides; species Galagoides demidoff. The sequence goes on along the minus strand of CAUYQV010173260.1, from coordinate 10,560 downwards.
ACATTATTTACTAAATATTCATGACAAAATTTCACAAAATATTCTCTAAATGTTTTCCACCTTGTAAAATGTTATCACGAATATTTTGTAAATAAAGAGATGCTTAGCTATATTTTCCCTGTGTATGAATCTGATGACCAAAAAAGGACAAGAACCCTGGATGTTTCAATAAGACATAGATGTTCTGGTAGATAGGAGATAAACCGTATGAAATTAAGTCTGTCCTATCATGTGGTTTCCAATAGTCTGGTGGTCTAAGATAACTAGAACCCTAGATGTTTCAATAATACATAGATGCTCTGGTAGATAGGAGATAAAGCTGAAGAAATGAAGTCTGTCCTATCATGCAGTTTCCAATAGTCTGGTGGTCTAAGATATGGAGGAATATAGCCTCTAAGCCTCAGAAGCATTATCTGCAGCTCACACCACCTACCATGAGGAAAAAGTTAATGTTTGGTGTAACTATTTGGATACTGGACTACATACACCATAACTGAGTGGACTGTTTCCACTCACTCGGTAACTTAGAAGGTCACAGTTTGGCACAAGACCCAGGACAAAAGAGGACTTAACATAAGGTCTATGCTCTAGTGGAAGCTGTCTTGACATCTGAGCCTTATGGTTGAGTTTCCAGTGGTATTCGAAGTGTCTGTGGTAGATTGTGCAGCAATCTGTAGCCCTGGGAGGGAATCACAGTACAGGTTACTGAGAGATTGTAGCAACACTATAATGATCTCTTCTGCTCATAGCTATTATTTACTTGCAAAGATGGAAGTTCCTGGCTCTCTGGTAGGCTCCTGACTATGAGACATCTCATCACTTGGCAACCTCAGCTGCCTATTCAATAACATTTGATCCTTCAAATCATAAGACTGTTTGTATACAGCAATATTCTGTTGTTAGTGGAAATGGCATGTACAAGACCAGGTCTTGACAGGTTTGGGAGACACAAGTAAATTGCCCATCAATGTGTCCCCTTCAAATGCTTCCTGGTCACTCTTCCAACCCTCAATTATGAAAAATTGAGGTTTCTAACAACAGAAGAAGATATAACTAACATATTAAGTGGGATACACAGAGGATCTATTTACTGATGGGTCTGCATGATGTCAAAAGTCATCAGTCTCTGTACCATAATCCCACAAGGCTAGTCCTGATAAACAGAGGGACATCTTTCCAATAGGCAGTAGATCTAACTGTTCACTTTATTTGGAAAGGTCCAATTCTATTTTAATATCTGAACAATGCATAATGGGTTGACTAGCTGGTCAAAGACTTAGAAAGGATGAGATTGGAAGGTTGCTGATGAGGGAGTGGTTCTGTGAACAGGGTTATCAAAAATCCACAAAGTGCAAAGATGTTTGTGCTAAATTTAAATGCCCTAAAGAGCATCTATCACCGAGGAGAACCTCAATAATCAGATGGACATGAAGGCCTGTTCTGTGGCTTTCAATACACGTGTTTTCAGATCCTGACTTTGCTCAGTGGCTTCATGTACTAAACGACTAACTTGGCAAGAATAGAAACTGTGTGAGCTTAACATGGACATTCTCTTATTGCAACTGATCTGCTTCATGCCCAAATGCTAAAAGAAAATGTTCATGCTGAACCCATATGATTCCATTTTCTATCATATATACAATTGTGGGTTGGTTACACTGAATGTCTTCCTTCATAGAGAGATCATGATCCCCCCCCCCCACCCAAGATAGAAAGTTTTTCTGGATATGGACTAACCATTTCTTCTCATGACAGTTCTGCCAGTGTCCCCATTCTTATACTTACAGAAAGCCATAACCCTTGCCATTTAGTCAACACAGAACTGCTTTTCTTTTCCTTTTTTTTTTTTGTGTGTGTGTCTGTGCAATTTTTGGTTGGCCGGGGCTGGATTTGAACCCATTACCTCTGGAATGTGGGGCCAGCACCCTATTCCTTTGAGCTACAGGCACCGCCCTGAATTGCTTTTAAGTAATTCATTTTACTACTAGTAAAGGGTTTCAGAGGTCATGCCATAGAAGTCACTAATTTGACTATGTGCCCATTCCTCAAAATCAGCTGACCTTTTAGAATGAAGGAAATGGCCAGCTGACAACTCACTTGCAATTCAGTCTAAGAGGAAAAGAAGAACCTAGACAACTTAGCATCCTGCTCTATGCGTTGTGGCATATGCCTTAAAATAGTAGACCACATATCGTGCTGTTCCCCCACAGCCACGTGGGGAGAGAGGAGTGCCCGCTCTATAATGCCTTGTAATCCATTTACAGTACTTCCTTTCCTGTCCACACAAACTTGGGGGCAGCTGGACTGTAGTCCTAGTTCTAGTACCCAAGAGAAAGGCAGCTGTGTCAAGGATCATAATCATAGTTCCATTAAAATGGAAGATAAGAGTGCCAACTGGCCTCTCTGGACTCTTCTTTTGCTGAACTAACAAGGGAATGAGTTTCTTTCAATTAACTTCTATACTGTGGTACTTTATTGAAATTACCAAAGGAAAATGAAGTTGCTACTACACAAAGTAGAGATTGGAGGACTATGCTTGGACCCCGAGGTTTCCTAAGGAATTATTTGTATTTCCATGCCCAATAACAATGTCAGTGGGAAACTAGGACAAGTCAGTAAGTCCTGGATTAACATGGGCATAAATTAAGTGGAAATAAAATTTGGGGTTGCCCCACCAAGTAGAAAACCCTGACCATCTAAGATGCTCAGCAAGGTATAGGAAATAGGGAGTTAGATAGGGGAACAGGGAATTATGATTACTGATTTTGACTTTGTAGTTGGCTGAAGAGATAACAAGTATAGAAATTATATCTTAAACGATTCATTCTTTTTTAAACCTTATACAGGCAATGTTGTAATTTAAAACCCATGGAGAGTATGATGAGTTTGGTGTCACTCTGTGGCAATTTGGTGATAAGATTTGTGATTTCCTCTCTGTTGGGCAAGGATGGATGTGGCCAAATGTATAAGAGTGTTGTTTAATCTCCATCTGTCACTTCTCCCTTCCCCCACAGAGCTGTTTTTTGTTATTTTCTCATTTGTTCTGTGTTCTAAAGAGTAAACCTGTATGGACTGTATTGCCTGGACTTTCTTGCCTTTGGGCTTCCAGTTGGAGTCAGCCAACAGAGGACAAGAGCAGTAGACTAATGAGCAGGTGGAGAGACGGGTCAGGGTCTTTCTCCTCTGTGTCCCCCTTTCTGGGTCACAGAAGCCACTGTATGGTAGACACTGCTCGCTCTAAGACCACAGGTTCTGTCTGGCATCTCACCTTCCACTGCCCACTTCTCCCTCAGACACTCTTCCTTGCCTTCGCTGTAGAGACTCAGGGTGATAACAGCTTTCCTGTCTTACTAGCTCCTGGGTTCTGAACATCTCTGGTTGGTTACTTTAAATATTCTTGTTAATTCTCTTAATTCCTACTGAGATCTAATCATATTCTCATCTATAACAAGAGAATCCCTGTCAACAGAAATACTTAGATTAGCCATCTTCAAACATTTCCCCTAGAAATATTTATTCAAATGATTCCTAGAGACTCATTCTGGAAAAAAAAAAAAAAAAGAGTCAATGGACGGAAGTGTGAGGGTGGTGGTCTTGATCCGTGCTCCTGGAAAAACATCCTTTTATCTGCCCACTCCCAATCTCCTGTGCAAGCTCTTGGAGCCTGTATAAAGAGAACGTTACATGTTCTGAATTGTATGCTGGTTTGAGGTTATAGAAAAATAGATTTTACAGAAATACTGACACTTCTGATTATTATTTTGGGCTATAGGACACTGTTTTACTTAACTCCTGTGCTAATAATGAGGCTGCCCAGGTTATCTTCCCCTGGTCCCTCTGCCTTGATGCCTTTATCATTCATGAGAATTGATGAATCCTAATGCCTGAACTTGCTGTGAGGATTAAAGGCAGTGGTGCCTGCAAAATGTGCAGGACACTGTTTGGCTTTTTAATAAGTAATCATTAAATGGGAGCTATTTGGTCTCAATGTTCCAGTCTATATATTCCGCTGCCCTCTGTAGCCACAGACACAGCTTTACGTACTCTATTTCCCATTCAGGCTGATCCACAAGCAACTCAAGCCATTACAAGAGCAGGGAAGGGAATAGCAGCAGTGAATTCCCTAACTTGACTTCCAGCTTCTCTTTGGTATCGTGTACTCCTCCTGTCTGTTCAGCCCCGTAAAAGTACCTAGTTATTTGATCTGATGACTCTGGAGTTTGCAATCACAACGTAATCCTTCTATTGTCTCCAAATCGGCTTTATTATTAACCCTCTCTTTAACTTCCTTTGATGTTTCCTCATCTGGGTAAGAGTCGTGGTTCTGCTCATTTACCTCCTGAGAGAGCATCATCATCTGTACATTTCCTTGACATTTCAGTAATTTACAGTCCTAAATATTTCTGTAAAAGAGAAACTGTTTCAAACCTCATTTTTTTTTTAAGCCGCATTCATTCTGTCTTTATTTTCTATCTCTTCGTTAGAAGTGACAGTATAACAGGAAAGTCCAGTAGTACAAATTAAAAATGAATTATGATTTGGCATTCTGTATCAGTGAATTGGGGTTACGGGACCTGTTCTCAAATTAAAGCGTTCTGAGTCGAGAAATATATTTGGAAGAACAAGGGAGCTATGGCAAATAACCACAGGAACGTCGATTGCTCTGAAAGACTTCAATAACGTATTTTAATTAAAACCTGGCTCTTGAATCTCCTGAGCAGTTTGGCATTTGACAAAAGCACTTCGGAACAAACAGTTTGAAGAGATGACACATTTCATGTCAGGCAGCGATGGAAGAGTGAGCCATAGCTCAATCATTTGAGACAGAAATGGTGCATTCTAACGTGGCTGCTAGAAAAGTGGATAAAACCATCTAAAGTATGAGTGTTATAAACCCCCCTCCCCCAGGTAGCCTATATCGACTTTTCTAGTGGCCAAGTCACACAGTTATAAAGCAGGCAAAATAAAATGTAGATTTATTCTGGATTTTTTTCTCTACCACTTGGCTTAGGATATAATTAGTCAATTAGTTCCACACTACAGTGTGGTGACATAGACATTGCTAAGTCATAACAAAGGAAAAAAATAAACACCAAAGTTACCTGGTATCTCTGGTACTCTTAAGTAATTAGTGATCATGACTTTGTTATTTTTTTTTTTAATATACATTTTTTTACTGGCTGAAGAAACAGACTAGTTGACTTGTAGAATGTCCCACATTCTGAATCTATTTATGGTGCCATTTACCAGATCCTTCTCTTCCTTGTTTGTCTTGTAATGCTTGTTAGTTCTACAGATTTGATTCAATCCAGTTTAATTTTAATTTTTTATTTTTTGCAAAATCTCTCCATAGAAAGGGGTTCCTAAGTACCTCATATGTAAAATTTCAGAAGGTACTCACTATCAGGTGATAACATTTTTGTCATGCTCTTAATGTTATCCTTGTTCCGTCTTTTTTTTTTTTTTTTTTTTTTTGGAGGCAGAGTCTCACTTTGTCACCCTTGGTTGAGTGCTATGGTCTTGGGCTCAAGCGGTTCTCTTGCCTCAGCTTCCTGAGTAGCTGGGACCATAGGCTCTGGCCACAACACTCAGCTATTTTTAGAGATGGAGTCTTGGTCTGGCTCAGGCTGGTCTCAAACCCATAAGCTCAGGCAATCCACCCACCTCGGCCTCCCAGAGTGTTAGAGATTAGAGGTGTGAGCCACCATACCGGGCCCCTATCCTTGTCCCTTTATTACAAAATTTCTAATTAATCTATCTTCTGATGAAGACAGATAATGCTTCATATACTAATAAACATTTGCTTAAAACAATTATTTAAGAAGTGTGCTAGTGCCTGCTTGTATCAGCTCTTAAGAACCAACTGTGTGTATTTTTCTGTGTTTAAAGACGTCACCATTGGTAGCTTGACATTGACGAGGGTGGGAATATTTACACCATAAAAATCAGCACATCCTAACAAATGGAAGTTTTTCTTTTCAGAGAGCCATTTCACTAGTGTGCTGTTAATTAATTATCTTATCGATTGGAAAATTAGGATTGTATAATTCTGTCATTTATTCCACATTCATAAACTTGAATTATTCTGTAAAGGCCACTTTTTTCACCACAGTGGCTATTTGGTAAGTCTTGAAAAATAATGCTTTACTCTTGGTCTTTCAGTATAGACACTTTGTTGCTTTTCAGAGCGGAGCCTGATTTGGAAAGGCTTTATTCCTGTTTTTACAGAGGCTTCTATTTCTGATAGTCAATCTCGCTCTCCCTGGATTAATGTAATGTCCTCACAATAATTATGGTAATTGGTATATAGGGGCTTATTCATGCCACCTTCCAAGAATTAAAAGAATTCTGTCACTCTCTGCACTGTGCTTGCCTTCTGTTAGACATTTTTTTTCCTTTCTTGCTTTATTCTCTTCCTTTTGTATAAAATTTATTCCAACTGTTTCCATTGTTTTAATGGTCACCTTAACATTTTAAACCCATGCACGTAGAGTTGTATTTTTATCTGTATTTATCTTTAATTTCTAGTTTCCTGAGAAGTACCCCCTCACACCATGAGCAATACATGAATTTTATCTCTTAGGTTTTCTTTGCATCTATTTGAGGAGATTACAGCATTTCCTCCTCCATTTTGTTACTATGAGGAACTTTACTGATTTTCTAAGTATTATACTATCTTTACATTTCTGGAAAGAACACTATAAGATGAATCCAGTTTATAAGTATTATATCGAAGATTTTTATGTTCATGAGAAGTATTAGCTTATGATCTTTTTATGTAATGTTGCTTATTACTCTGATTATTCTGACCTCTTAGAGTGAATGAAGTATTATCACATTTTCTATAATTGTAAATTTGTCTACTCTTTTTATTTTCATCATTTATACATTTGGAAGCTATTATGTAATTAGCTATGTACAAAATTACAATAATTCCATCTTCCTGACATAATGAAAATTATATTATTATAAAATATCCTCAAAATTGGTTTATCTTTTATCAGGGTAATTATAAAGCTGTCTCTTGGTGAATACTGGTGATTTTTAAAAATCATTTTATTGTAACTTTTCAGCGTACCTGAATTTAAAGGGTATGTCTTATAAGCGCCTTACAGTTAAGTAACATGTCTTGATCAACCTGATATTTGTCTTTAATAAGAGTTTTTAAATTTGTCTTTAATAAGAGTTAATAATGTCTTGCATTAGATATAATCACTGATATTTTAATTTAGACCCGTCATCTTACTACTTAGATTCAATTATCCCAACCTTTTTATTCTTTTTACTCTAATTTTTATTGGGTTATTTTTTATAACTTCTAAATCTACTTTATCCCATATGTTTGCATGTTTTGCATTTTAATACCCTTCTTTCTACATCCATGTGGAATTTTCAATATGCAGTCTAAATTTTTTTTTTTTATAGTCTTTGGCTGGGGCCGGGTTTGAACCCACCACTTCCGGTATGTGGGGCTGGCGCCCTACCCCTTGAGCCACAGGTGCCACCCTATGCAGTCTCAATTTACTGAAGTCTTATAAAGAAACACTTTCATCATTTCCTGGAATTTGACTTTCTTTTGACTAAATCTAATTCTATTTGACTAAAGTCATCAAATACTATAACTCTCTTTATCCTTACCCTTCGTTTTGTGCTTTAGTTGTTATTTGTTTTCACACATATTTTAAGCCCCACAAGGCATTACTGCTGCTACTATTGCTATTTGTGGGGTCGAAGGCCACAAAAATATCCCTTTGATATTTTTTGCATGTTGATCTCTCCTTGAAACAGTTTTGGTCTTCTAAAAATGTGTCAATTTTGTCTTTAGTTTTGAAAGATTTTCACTAGATGTAGAAACACTGTGTAGAAAATACTCTGAATATATTCCATTATACCATCTTCTGGTTTCCATCAGCGTTTTAAAAATGTCAGCTGATTTTCTTACTGGTGCTCCATGAAGATAATCTGTCATTTTCATTTGATGGCTTAAGATTTGTCTCTTCCTCTTTGGTAATCAGTAGTCTCAATAAGAAATGTAGTTTTCTATGATTTACATTGCTTGGGTTTCTTGAATAGTTGGGTTCGAGTTTTCAGCGGGTTTTGGTAACTTCTTGACCTTTTATCTTTTTGTCAATTGCTCTACCTTTTCATTTCTCTCCCACTGTGAATCTTGTTGCCCAGAAGTCAGGATTTTCCACATCCTTTAATCTTCCTACTCTTCAGGCCTCCTTTTTCCTTCTGACTTGCATTGACTCTATCTTCAGTTGTACTTAATCTGTAAAACTCATCTATTGATATCTTTATGACTATTATTTTTATGTGCAGATATTCTATTTCATTTATACACCTGTATAAATACAACTATAGATACATAAATTTTATATTCCAGGTGGCTGAAATCATCTATTGCATCTTTGGATATGCAATAAACTAAACACAGTGGTCACAGCCACATTTTGAAAACTACTCATTCTGTCTCCTACGTATATATTAAATAAATATGTTGATGCATTTCTGCATCTTTTTCTCTTGTTAATCTGTCTTTTATGCCAAAGATCTATTGCAACTAAGAACTATGAGAGCTGAGCGGCACCTGTCGCTCAAAGGAGTAGGGTGCCGGCCCCATATGCCAGAGGTAGTGGATTCAAACCTGACCCTGACCAAAAAAAAAAAAAAAAAAAAAAAAAGAATCTGTGAGTGTTGAGGAAAATATTACCTTTTTCTCCATAGGTGCTTGTGGCTACCCTCTCACACATTCCTCAATAGAACTATTTGACCTTTAATAACATGTCAACCTATTGTTTAAGACAATTTATAAAGAAATGACAGAGTGTATTTGTTAATGTATGAGGAGACTAAATAGGTGAAATGGCTACAATGTATGTCTGTCTCTCATGAAGCTTTCATTGTCTTTTCTCCTCTCAGAAAGCTCCAGAAGTTATACAACTCTCTTAGGATACAATAAATCTATATGCATGCGTTCCTGGATTGTTACTAAATAATCTGAATGCCAAAGTTCAGAAGAGAATGAAACAATTACACAGAAAAATAATACCTATAAAATTATACAAAGGGATTCTTTAGGGACTGAGGTGGCATCTTCAAATTTTTTCAGTGATAAACTTTGAGGTATGAAACAACTTGGTGAGAGCTTTTTAATAGCACTTGACCATAATTCTACCTCAAAATATATTTCTCAGGTATTCTGAAAATTTCTCAAATTTGACAACATCAATCTTTCAGAAAGTAAGTATACTTTTTTGTTCTTTCATCCTTTAGAAACTTGTATTAAAGAAAGATGTAATTTATATTTATGTTCTCTTTTATCTCTTCAAGTTTAAAGGGTTACATTTTGTTCAAAAAGGGTCGTACTCTTAAACGTTTCAACCCTTCATTGAGAAACCTGGGACAATCGCTGTATCAGATAACCCAGTAAATAATCAGCTTAGTACTTTGTACTCTTTAGAAATACTAGAGAAAATATACCAACAGAGCTATCTTTTATTAAAATAGTAAAACTATTCCTTGTTACTATAGGGGTTAGTATAAAAAAAAAGTAAAACTAAGTATAATGTTATGAAAAATAATTTCAGTTACTCAGTGTATCTCAATAAGAATCCTCTTATAATTTATAACCTCAAAGGAAATTATCAATTTATCTACAGCACCTTAAAGATTCTACATAGTTAAAATAAATTTTAAAATCTTTAAAATACTTTAACTTTTAAAAGTTATAATAAAAACAAGCATATTTAAATGATTTTTAAATGCCATGGACATTACCAACACATTAAATTAGTTTGATAAATCAACGGAGCTTTTGCAGGATTCAGATAAAGCATTGATGTTTTAAGGAAATTATTTAAAATATTTATTTTTTGCAGCTTTTTGGCTGGGGCTAGGTTTGAACCACCTCCAGTATATGGGGCCGGCACCCTACTCCTTGAGCCACAGGCACTGCACTTAAAATACTATTGTTATTTGCAACGGCTTATCTATGAATCAAAACTATAAGATTTTTAAAAAATTAACACAAAGGTAATTTGACAACTAGGCCAACCCCTAATGTGATATTAAAATAATGTGTGTGTTAAGTTTAAGAAATAAGAATTATAGTTTTACTTAATTCATTTACAGGGAATGTACCCATTTGTGTATAGAATTTGTCTTCATCTAAAGAGCTGAATTACCTTGCCAATAGTTTTTCTCTTGGGAACATCGCTAGTAATAAGCAGCCATGTGTAGTCTTGGCTTTGTTTAGAGATTTAAAAGTGAGATGAAAGAAGTGAAATGATTTTCTTTAGTTTTGAAAGACAATGTTCATGGAACAGACTTAGATCCTCTAAAGTCTCTATTAAGCTCCTAGTAAACTATGTAGAGGTAATGTATATTACAATTTTATTTTATTTTATTTTATTTTATTTTTTTTTTTATTAATTGATTTCTGTGTACATTGATGCTAACATGGGGTACATTGTGCTGTTTCATATACAATTTGAAACATCTTCATCAAGCTGGTTAACATAACTTTCATATCATTTGGTTAATCATTGTATCAACACA
>CAUYQV010173256.1:0-40594 GCA_963574575.1 Galagoides demidoff | reverse complement strand
AAAAAAAAAAAAAAAATAGCCAGCGGTTTTGGCCAGTGCCCATAGTCCCAGCTACTCAGGAGGCTGAGGCAAGAGGGTCACTTGAGCCCAAGAGTTTGAGGTTGCTGTGAGCTATGACTTGCACTCTACCAAGGGTGACAAAGTAAGTACCTATCTCAAAAAAAAAAAAAGGCCTGTCACCTGACCTAGTGAAGCCAGCCTTAATGACCCAGGTGGTCAATAGGAATGGCCCCCAATCTCTTTCAACTCCCCCAGCTAAGTAAATGGCTCCACTCCCCCAGCTGCTCAAGCCAAAACCCTTAGGAGCATCTTGAATTCCACACATTCCTGTACCTCCAAGTGCTAGCCACCAACAAGTCCTGCCTACATGTGTGCCTGTGTGTGTTCCTGTGCCAAATGTTACTGAATTTGTGCTATGGATCAGGGCTGCTTTCCCCTCTGGGGCCTGTCTCCACCATCAAACTCCAGCACAGCTATCTCCTTCCAGCCCATTTCATGACAAGTCATTGTTGGAGCTTCCTTTGCTTGCCTTGGGCTGCGTCCCAGCAGACATTGGGCTCTATGAGGACACTCTTCCTGTTTCTGGCTCCTAGAACACTGCCTAGCACTTCATAAATTCTTTCTTTTTTTTTTTTTTGCAGTTTTTGGTGGGGGCCGGGTTTGAACCCACCACCTCCAGTATATGGGGCCAGCGCCCTACTCCTTGGAGCCACAGGCGCCGCCCCATAAAATCATATTAGACAAATGATTACTGGATCGTGCCCAAGCCTATCCTTGGCCATAACATGTACATTCCCTGGTTTGCCCTGGGATCTTGAGGTTCCATCGTCTGTCTTTACAGTTCCTTTATCTAGAGGCTGGGGAGACACAGGCTGTATCTGTGCCTGTCACTATAGGGTAGTATGGTAAATTCTGCATACAATTATCATAACCCTGGTGCCTTTCAGGGCTCTCCGTGCCTCCCCCATGCAGGTGTGTCTGCAGGTCAAGCCGTGAGGTTCCCTGGGTTGGGTTATCCTTCTGCTAGCTCTCTAGCATTTTCCAGGCGTCCTGTGTGTCACGGTCTCCCTGTGGGGTGCATGTGACCCTGTGCATCCCTGGGCAGGTGCATTTTCCTTCTTTGACATTTATAAAGCAGTGTCAGGCACCATTCCAAGGGTTTTACCTGTATTTTCTAAAGCGATTCTCACAACAAATCTATGAAGCCATCGTTGCTACCCCACATGCTTGGAAATGAGGGCCCATAACTGCGGCACCTGGAAGAGATGCAGCTCAGAGTATAGCACGCATGGTCCTTAACACTGGGCTACACAACTGGGGCTGATTCCGTGTGTCTGTCTGTCTGTATAGGGACTCTCCCACCTGTGTGCGCGACTCTCTATGTCTGGGGGTGACTCCATGTGGTGTGTGTGTCTATCTGGGAGCTGTCCAGCCTGTGTGCGCGTCTCTCTGAGTCTGGGGGCCGTCCTGTCCTCATGCGCCCCACCTCCGGGAATGTGCGGAGCGGCCGGCAGGGACTACAAGTCCCGGCAGCCCAGGCGCGGGCGGCGGCGGAGGGCCGCAGTGGGCTGGGCGGGGCTTGGAGGAGCTTTGAGATCTACTGCGGCACCTTCGGAGCTGCGCCGCCGCCGCCGCCGATCGTGCAGGTGTCACCGCCTGCCCTGCTCCCCCAGCCCCGGGCCGCCCGACCGCGCCCCCGCGGGGCTTTGCGTACGCCCGGGCCCAGGCCACGGGCCGCAGCGCCGGGGCCGGCGATGAGCGCGAGCAGCCGGCATGAGCACAGGTGAGTGCCAGCCAAGTTGGCCCCGGCGCCTGTTATCGCACCTGGTGGGGGGAAGGGAATCTGCCTCCCCGACCTCGGGGTCGCAAGCTGGAGGAGCGGGCCCCGGGCGGGGATGCTGGGTCGGACCCCTCCCTTTCACCAGGATTCGCTTCGGGCCCTTAGCAGAGGCCAGGCTGGGGGATGGCGCCGCGTACAAGCGGCCCCTCCTCGCCTTCCCGCACCCTGCTGCCGGGGGGAGGAAGCTACCAGCGCTGGTGCTTGAGGGCTGCGGGGGCCGTGGTGGAAGCAGGGAGACCACCCACTCCTGCTGGATTGGATTGGAACCCACCCTAAGTGACAGATGTCCAGGTCAAGCAGGAGGTGTGGAGGCGGCTGCATCCGGGACCTCCGGGCAGCTATCCCTCTTGAATGGATGAATGAATGAATGAATGGGGTTGAGGAAAACAGGTTTCCTGAGGCACTGGGTGGGATTATCCTAGGGCACTAGCGGCACTCCGGATCCCCTGCCTCAGATCCCAGAGGAAGACTGTCAGCAACCCGGTGCAAGGACCACACCCTCCATGTTACCCATCTGGACCAGGCGTCCCACACTCACCCCTTCCATCTAATTTAAATTCCATCTGCTGCTCATAAGGCCAATAGGCCTCCGGTATCCAGAAGGGTTTCATCTGTATGTTGATCACTCAGCCCCGCAGCCTAGAATGCACCCCCCGGTGAAGGAGGGGAAAGAATAAGGAAAGATGGCTCCCAGACTCCAGATCCAAAGATTGGAAGACTCACACACCCATCAGCCCCAGCCTGGCAGAGGACAGGAGCCCTTGGTCACAGGGAAACCACAGTGAAGGAGGAGGCTGGGCCACTGCCAGGTCTCCAGTAGGAAGCCACGGCTTCCACAGGAAACAAGAGGTTCCTAAATGACTTTGACTCTAGCTCCTCCACTCCACAGTGCTGGTGACATTACCAGGGCTGTAACTCAGACCAAGTTCAAGTCCAGGTTTCGCAATAGCTGTGTGACTTTGCACATGTTCACCAACCTTTCTGGTCCTCATTTTAAATGGGGATCTGAATCTATACTTTTCACTGAGGTGGCTGTGAGGAATGTGTTCACTGAGGCCCACTCTTTTGGCTGGGTGCCCGTAGCTCAGTGGTTAGGGTACCAGCTACATACTCCGGGACTTGACTTGTGGGTTTGAACCAGCCCAGGCCTGCTAAACCAAAAAATAAAATTAAATAAATAGCCGGTCAGTGTGGTGGGTGCCTGTAATGCCAGCTGCTAGGGAAGCTGAGGCAAGAGAATCACTTGAGCCTAAGAGTTTGAAGTTGCTGCGAGCTTTGTCTCCAGGGCACTCTACCTAGGGTAATAAAGTGAGATTCTTGTCTCCATAAAAAAAAAAAAGAGAGAGAGAAAGAGAGAGACCCATTCTTTTCTAGCTTCTCCCCTTTCAAGATCTCACTCCCTCCCCAGGCAAGGAAGTTCCCTGCTTCCTTGATCAATTTCCCCAACTGTAAAATGTGGATAATAATACAAAATTTGACAAAAGATTTCTAAAATATTCTCTATGTGTTGGCCACCTCTTTGTAAAATTTCATAATGAATATTCTGTAAATAAAGGTACATTTAGCTACAATTCTCCATATGTATGGCAGCTTCATGGGGGACTTTTGGGACACTTCCTTCAGAGGGTTCTGTGTGAGAATTCAGTGAGCTAGTGCCCTTGAGGGCTCCCATACTGTGTGGGTATTGCTGTTGTTCAGAAGCCCAGTATCAAAAGTGGGGAAAGTGTTCTGGTCCCACACTGCCTGTATGTGCCGCCTCCCAGCTGATCTGAGTGAGCAGAGCTGTGAGAGCTCTGATCCTTTCCTACAATAGCCCTGGGGAGGCGGAGATGTGACTAGAGATAGCCACTGGCACATCAGAGTGTTTCAACAGGTGTCCTACAGGAGAGGGTGCCCTGGGCTTGACCCTTAGGAGTCTAGAGCAGTGGTTCTCAACCTTCCTAATGCCATGACCCTTTAATACAGTTCCTCATGTTGTGGTGACCCAACAATTTCATTGCTACTTCACAATTGTAATTTTGCTACTGTTATGAATGGTAATGTAAATATCTGATAGGCATGATGTATTTAGGTGACCCCTGTGAAAAGGTCGTTCGACCCCCAAAGGGGTTGCTGCCCATAGGTTGAGAACCGCTGGTCTAGAGGTTTCCTCAGATGTGACTTCCTCCCTTAAAGTCCTCTCCCTTCCTTCTTGCCAAAGTGACTGGGAGAGTGTCCTTATGACAGACACAAGGAAGAACTTCCCAGAGGGAAAGCGATCCTGGGGGTCTCAGGCAGGGGCCGTTTAGGAAGAGGCTCGAGCCTTTGTAGCTCACTCCTCACACCATTGCCTCCATGCTCTATCATGCCTGCAAGATATGTGTTCGTTCATTTAATCCATCAATGTTTCCTGACCCGAGGTGTGTGTCAGGCACTGTGAGCAGGATCAGTGATACCCGTGCAAACAAGGACAGGGGATCAGTAGTGGGTGTGGTGGGCACAGAGGACTTCAGAGCAAGATAGGTCCTTTTCCAGCTCTGAGACAAATCCCAGGGCAAACTGCCTCAGGGCTCAGTGTTGTCCTCTGGGAACAGTAGAAGAGCCTTCCCAGCAGGCTCGTGTGGGATGAAATCAGATCTGCTAAATAATCACCCAGCATCTACCCAGCAGAGTACAGGAGTCTGCTGGAGCTGACAGCCTGAGGGTGGTAAGGTTGGGCAAGAAGAGGCATCAGCAGGCACCGCCCTTTAGCAGGTGCTGGGGAAGGAGAAGAGCACCTGAGAAACGGGTCAGAGCAGGAGCCACACCTCCTCACCCACTGTGCAGGCTGACGCTTGTGGGAATGCCAGGGTTGTGGTTACTCATGCCAGTCCTGTGTGCCAGCTGCTTTGGTGTCGTCATCCTAGGGTGAGAAATGGGAGCCCAAAGAAGCCATTTTGCCTTATAAAATGCAGCTTGCTTAGAAGAGAACCAGGAGCAAGTTCGTGATGAAAGTGACAACAGGGATGTATGGCATTTGGGCAACTTAATTCACCTCTCTGGGCCTCGGTTTCCCCAATCTGGGAAATAGGGTTAGAAGTAGTAGCCACTTCATCAGAACGTGATGACCCGTCCATGAATGACTGTACCTAAAGTCCCATAGTAAGCCCCTTACGCCACAGAAACACCCTGAGAACAGCCCTAAAGGATGAGAAATCCCCACCTGCCTCCAGGGCGCCGGTCTCCAGGGCTGGCGAAGGGGCTCTGGGCAAAAAACACAGTTGGAGCCAGGCAGGGTGGTACGCGCCTGTAGTGGCCGCAACTCTAGAGGCTGAACTGGGA
The DNA here is from genome assembly GCA_963574575.1 of Galagoides demidoff. Taxonomy (NCBI): domain Eukaryota; kingdom Metazoa; phylum Chordata; class Mammalia; order Primates; family Galagidae; genus Galagoides; species Galagoides demidoff. The sequence continues at coordinate 35,454 of CAUYQV010173256.1, read as the reverse complement.
GGATCACTAGAGGCCAAGAGTTTGAGGCTGGGGTGAGTTGTGATTTTGCTGCTGCTCTTCTGCCTTGGTGGCAGAGTGGGGCCTCATCCTAAAAAATTATTTTTTGGTTGTTGTTAACATAGAGTCTCACTCCGTTGCCCAGGCTCCAGTGCAGTGGCATCATCATAGCTCACTGCAACTCCTGGCCTCAGCAGTCCTCCTGCCTCAGCCTCCTGAAGTGCTGGGATTATAACAGTGAGCCTCTGTACCCAGCCCTCCCCCCAACAAACCACACTTGAGACACCAGTGGTAATTGGGCCTGTCAGTCTTCTAAAAGGGGCAAGACAAGGACTATGGCTTTTGGTGGCCAAATACCTGAGAACTCAGTATTGCCAGACAGACTGTCATTCATCCTGAATGACTGCTCCTCTGCCCACTGGAGCCACGGTTTCTCCACAACCCCCAGCTGCACCAGAGAGCAGAAGAGGCTTCAGCTGTCCCTTATCGGCAAGTTGTCATCGGAAAGGGAAGGAAACAATGTTTTGACCCTGACAAGGCTGTCACTGGGGGACCATAGAGCAAAAAGGAAACCAGCCAGCCTTGCAGCTCCTGTACCCCGGGGACCTCATAGAGGCTGGGTCTCTATGAGCCTCGATTCCTGCCTCCCCACTGCAGCCTTGAGATTCCACCCCTCCTGCAGGGCCTGGACAGAGACCCCAGCGGTTGAGGTTTCTGTAAAGGCTATGAGTGTGTGTGTGTGTGTGTGTGTATGTTTAGGACCTTTAAGGGAAAAAGCACCCCTCCAATGCTTAGGTGGAAAGACCAACCTCTTCCTGGAGCTAGGGACTCCACCATTTGTTTCCTGAGTCAACCAAGCAGATAGGAGAGCGGTTAACTATAGGGAAACAAGCTGTTGGCTTATTTGATTTTTGAGTCATCGGTTTAAGCGAAGACCCAGGAGGTACATGACATGTGTCCTGCTCTCAGAAAGTGCCCATATGGGCCCAGGGAGCACAGGGGCTGGGCTCTGACTTCCTGGCCATTTATTGCTGGGTCTTTGTGCCCTCGGAGCCTTAGTCACCTCATTCGTGAAACAGAAAAATGCAAGTCCACTTCCTGGTGTTGCAGGGGGGGTTAAAGGTATTAATTTGTGTGGAGACTTAGCTCCTGTGACCTTGGATGTGCCGGGTGATGTCAGCTGCTCTTAGTGTTGTTGTTACCATAGTGTATGCTGTCATTCCGTGAGGGGATCAGGAGCTAGGATAAGAGAGGACAGACTCTGCCTGGTCTGGGGACGTATGGCCTCACAGGTTCCCAGGTGGTTCAATAGTGATTAACACCATTGGGTGCATTGAATGTCTACTTCTAACCTTCCGTATGGGGGCCAGTGAATTGCAACCAAATATAACCAATATGCTCCAGGGTCCACTTGATTTGTAATAAAGGAATATGTTTTAATCATCTTATACCTTAACCTATTGCTGTTTCTCAGTTGATCCCAGTCCTTGGCCCGAGAAGAGAGATAATATTTATGATGCCTCCTAAAACTCAGCCTAAGGGAAGAAGGGTGTGAGTTGCCAAAGGGTTGGTACTATAGGGTGGCTGATTCGAAACCCATTCGAAACCCCATTCCATTTCCAGCTTGCTGCTTCTACTGTAGAGAATCGGGAGCTAAAAACAGGCCATCCCAGGCAGCAGGCACAGCTGGAGGCGGCTGCTGTGGCCCCATTCTGGCAGTGAGAAGAGAAATGAAATGTGCCACGCAGCTTCCTGCTTATTCTTGCACAAGGCCTTCCTTTTCGTCCAGGAAAACAGAGCAGAAAGAACAAAGGCGCCTGGGTCCTCCATGCCATCATAGCCATTGTTCCAGCTCTGGGTTACCAATACCCAGACATCTTTTTGCATAAGACAAATAAACTCCTTGTTTAATTGTTTTTCTAGTAAACATCTTCATTGTTTCAGCCACTTCTAGTCAAGTATCTTTTTACTTGCATTTATTTATTTATTTATTTTGAGGCAGAGTCTTAGTCTGTGTCCTCGGTAGAGTGCCGGGGAGGCTTAGCTCACAGCAACCTCACACGCCTGGGCTCAAGTGATCCTTTTGTCTCAGCCTCCTGAGTAACTGGGACTACAGGCCCGTGCCACAATGTCCAGCTATTTTTAGAGACAAGGTCTCACTTGGTTCAGGCTGGTCCCAAACTCTTAAGCTAAAGCTTCCCACCTTGGCTTCCCAGAGTAGTTTTTTTTTTTTTTTTTTTTTTATTTTTAGTAGAGACAGGGTCTTGCTCAGGTTGGTCTCAAACTCCTGAGCTCAGGCGATCCACCTGCTTTGGCTTCCCAGAGTGCTAGGATACAGGTGTGAGCTACTGTGGCCAGCCTCTTTGTTTAATTAAAAAACACTCCAGCCTGGAGTCAACTTGCATCTTGGAGCTACTCTATACTTGGTGTGTGATGTTGGGTTACTTAACCTCTCTGAGCCTCACTCCCTTTTATAGAGGAGATAGTAATAGAAGTTACCTGGCAGGGTTACTAAAAGGGATAGGAGCCCGTGGTAAGCCCTGTGTTTGGGGATAGACCCCTGAGAAGCTGGAGATGTGACCACAACAGTGCTCTGACACAGGCTGTCCAAGGGTGGAAGCAGTGAGCCCCATACCCTCTGGGGCCCCAGAGCACCCACTGTACGCCTGCCTTGCGGAGATCACAGCTCTCCAGCAGAGGAGGAAGGAGAAAAAAGAATGTCTGCAATAGAGCCAGTCACCTGGTACCATTCCCCCAGCCTTGGTTTACCCACCAGTAAAGACAGCTCTGTGGACCTGATGTTTTATCAGTTTGGCCTCAACATCTCAGCATATCCTCACTGCCAGACCTGTGCTGGACACAAGGATTGAATGAGGACAAACAGGCCAACCCCTGGCCTCAGGGTCGGGTGTGGATAAGGAATGGAAAAGTGGGACATAGAATTCCAAGGAAGTTGGGGCAGTGCCTGTGGCTCGAAGGCGTAGGGTGCCAGCCCCATATGCCGGAGATGGTGGGTTCAAACCCAGCCCCGGTCAAAAACTGCAAAAAAACAAAAGAATTCCAAGGAAGCTGATGGCTGGATGTGTGAGCACCTTGGTGCTCCAGGTGCGCTCACCAGGCCCTGGCTCCAATTCCCAGCCACACCCAGATAACACAAGGAAACAAGGCACTGTGAGGGAGAACCAGCAGAACAGTCAGCAAACAGACCAGTGAAGGCTTGAGCTACTGTATTTATCAAGCCAAATGCCTTTCTATTTAAAGAAACAAGAGTTCCTAGCACTCTGGGAGGCTGAGGCAGGTGGATTACTTGAGTTTAGGAGTTCCAGACCAGCCTGAGCAAGAGCGAGACCCCATCTCTACTAAAAATAGAAAAACTAGCTGGGTGCTGTGGTGGGTGCCTGTCATCTCAGCTACTTTGAAGGCAGAGGCAAGAGGATCACTTGAGCCCAAGAGTTTTGAGGTTGTTCTGAGCTATGTATGTATGCACGGACTCTGTCTCAAAAAAATAAATGAAAAGTAAAGAAGCAAGAGGAAGAGCAGCCTTTCCCCAAGTGACTTTCTGCCTTTCTGCCCACAGACAGCAGCCCTCTAACGGGCAGCACGCCAGCCGGTTATGGGACCCTGACGATAGGGACATCAATAGATCCCCTCAGCTCCTCAGTTTCATCCGTGGTATGTGGACAGAGTGGGGGTGGGGATGCTCCAGATGGGGTGAATACAGACCCCCCCCCCCAAGACACCCTGACTTCTTCCTCTGCCCCTGGGCTTCTCTCACCTGCATTCACAGAGGCTCAGCGGCTACTGTGGCAGTCCATGGAGGGTCATAGGCTATCACGTCATGGTCTGGATGATGGCTGGGATCCCTTTGCTGCTCTTCCGATGGAAGCCGGCATGGGGGGTGCGGCTGCGGCTGCGGCCGTGCAACCTGGCCCGCGCCGAAACACTCGTTATCGAAATAAGAGACAAAGAGGTGAGAGGCAGGCCGAGCCTGGGGAGTGGTCAGGGCCTGGGGTAGAGGATGCTGGTTGGGGGGGGAGGTTCCCACCCAGCCACTGACTTTCGGGGGGAGGTTAGACAGGTAGTTCTCCACTCTGGACTGAGATTTCCCATCTAGGCAGTGGACAGGAGTGGTTGGTTGGGTGATCCCTGTGGGCAGGCTCAGCGATAGCCTTTTCTGCCTTCTCCAGCAGGGGCCACCTGCCACTGGAACAGGGGAGGGGTGGGGTCTCTTCCAGTTCTGAGCCCACTCCTCTTTGTTCCAGGATAGTTCGTGGCAGCTCTTCACTGTCCAGGTGCAGACTGAGGCTGTCGGCGAGGGCAGGTGAGGCAGCCCCTCACCCTCCCAGAAGCCCCTGGCCCACCACACACACACACACACACACACACACACGATGGCTGTCACTGGTGCCTACTGTACCAGGGACAGAGGGTGGCTCTGTGGGAACAGAAAAGTTCTGGAGTAGCTTTCGGAGCTGCAGAGTAACCCTCATACTTCTTTATAGCTTCAAGCTGCCCCAAGAGGCCCATGAGGAGGATGGCCGGAGCCAGGCAGCTGTGGGGGCAGTACCAGAGGGTACCTGGAAGGACACTGCCCAGCTCCATGGGCAGGAGGAGTCAGTGAGTAGACAGCTGGGTTCTGTTCAAGTCCTTGCCCAAGTCTCTGGGCCTCAGTTTTGTGTTCTGTACAATGGGAAAGTTGGACTCCATGCTGTCCAAGCACTTCTTGGTTCTGTGACCCCAGACATCTAGGATGCTGACTGCTTTTATGCTTCCTAGCCTTTCTTCACCTCTTTTTCCTATGATGCTGGTCCCTGCCCATTTTCCCCACCCCCAGTGCACACACTGGCCCTGGGGCCAGCCTCCAACCCAGCCTCTTCTCTCCACCTCCCAGAAGCGAGTGCTGCGGTATTACCTCCTCCAGGGCCAGCGCTACGTCTGGATCGAGACCCAACAAGCCTTCCATCAGGTCAGGTAGGAATTGGGGTCAGTGGCACTGACATCACTTCCCAGAGTGGGCCTTGTTTGGGCACAGGCAGTGGCATGAAGTGGCCTGGCATGGCCGGGGCTCTCCTCTCGACTCTGCCACTTTTTCCCTTTAATCCTCGGGTAGGTACTGAGCCTCTCCAGGCCTGAGGTCTCTGCCCAGAGAGGGGTTGGAGACAATCCTCACCTCCTAGGGCTATTTCAAAGGTGAAATACCTAATAATATCTGTGAAGCTCCACACAGCATTTGTCCAAGTTGGTGACACTGCTGTGAGTCAGAACACACGCTTAAGTTTGGGCAGTCTGTTTAGACTCTGCCACCCACTAAATGCTTAATAAATGTGAGCTCACAACACACCTTATTTGAGTCCCCCAGAAGCAGACCCTAGGACGAGGATTCAAGTGTAGAGAGTTGGTTTACAACACTGGGGACGTGGGACAAGGAAAGGGAGGAAGAGAAAAGAGGGGGATTGTCATGCCACCATGATGCCTGGACCTCAGTCCTTTGGGGATCTCTGGAGACCCCTATAGAGCACACATCTCCAGGCAATCTCACCCAAGGGGCAAGGGAGCTGGGAACACTTATCCAACACCTCCCTACCATTGTGGGTTGTGAGCTGCTCTCTGGGACATGAACTCTTCTGCGCTTTTGGCTTTCTGGCCTCATGGCAGAGCATACTCTCCCAACCAGGACAAGTCCTCAAGTAAAGGCAGGTGTCCGCAGGGAGCTGCTGTGTTGTGCAGAGGTGAGCCCAAGGGAGATGGGGGTGGCACCAACAGCCTCTGCCACATGATAAGGATAATAGTGAAAATCACTGGCATGGAGATCACTCAGCAAGTGTCAGGCACTGTCCAAAGCACTGTGCGTGGCTCACCTCATCTAATCCACCTGTAGCCCTATGAGGTCACTGTCCCCATTTTGCAGATGAGAAAACTGAGGCACAAAGAAGGCAGTGACTTGTCCAAGGCATCATCAGTGTAAATAATATGCTAAATAATGTCTCCTTTGTCAGTTTTTAATATTATTATCATCCTCTCTCATCATTGTCCTTTCTCAATGAGATGGTTTGAAGCCCAATCAGAGGAACAAAAGGAGAAAGCTAAGCCCAGAGCTTGTATCTCCCAGGAGCTTGGTGTGACAGATGGGGGTCAGGAGAGGCCTGGAACCCTGAGGCCCTGGCCTGTGTAAGGTGCAGGACACAGAGCTCAGGCCCTGTGGCCCACACAAGTGTTCCCTGCCCTCCACCAGCCTGCTGGACCACGGCCGTACCTGTGACGATATGCACCGCTCCCACTCCGGCCTCAGTCTCCAGGAACAAACTTTGAGGTGGGTGCTGCCCTGGGGTGGGTGCCCTAATACTGGAGAACTCCAATCTTCCCTGCCCCCCATGTGGCTACCTTCCAGTCACCTCCCATCTCTGGGCCTCAATTTCCTCAGCTATAAAATGGGTCATTCTGTCACCCAGCATGTCTCGCTGTCACCCTGTCCTCTGAAGTCTTGGCCTCACCCCCTCTTGCAGGAAGGCCATCTATGGCCCCAACGTGATCGCCATACCAGTCAAGTCCTACCCCCAGCTGCTAGTGGACGAGGTAGGGTTATCCCCAAGTCTTGCCTCCTCTGGGCCCCTGTGCAGGAGCAGAGGAGATAACATCATCTTCTCATAGCTGAGTCATCCCAGACCCTGCCCTGGTCACCTTAGCCAGCCAGGCTATAATTGGAGCTTCTGCCCAAGGCGTAGGCCAGAGATTGGGGAATTGCCTGTGGGGGTTAGAGTCTAAGAGGCAAGTGCCAGGTGCCAGGAGACACACTCTGGAGCCTGGGGCCTCCCGTGCATTTTCCACTGTCATTCTCCCGACAGTCCCGGGAGGAGGGCCCGGGATGACAGCGTGTTAACCCATGAGGAACCCAAGCTTCAGAAGGCGACACACAGCATGACCCAGGTCACACAGGAACAAAGGGAAGCCAGTGATCCAGACACATGTAGAGTAAAATGTTACCATCCCAGCCCTGGAGGTAGACACTACCGAAGAGTCTTGGAGTCTGGCCTGATAGAAACTATAGTCTACCTTAGGGCAGTGACTTACTCCATCTGTGCCTCAGAGTTTCCTCATCCATAGAATAGAGGTGATAGTGGCACCTGTGTGTGCAATTGTCTTCGCCGTTGAATGACACTTGGATACAGTGTTCAGCTGGATCCTGGCTTGTCCTCTTCGGAGTGGAGGAACTAGGGACTCTGGGGATGTCTGGTTGAGGGCACAGGATCTGTCATGGGAACGGTTTGGCTTGAGTCCTTTGGCAGCCACTGAGCCTCTGCTCCCATGTTTGGGTGCCCAGGGGACAGGGGTATTGACGCTGTCTCCCTCCACCAGGCACTGAACCCCTACTATGGGTTCCAGGCCTTCAGCATCGCACTGTGGCTGGCCGACCGCTACTACTGGTATGCCCTCTGCATCCTCCTCATCTCCACCATCTCCATCTGCCTGTCGCTCTACAGGACCCGAAAGGTGAGTGACGCAAGGCAGGCAGCGTGGCCATGGAGGAGGTCCCTTTGATGCTCCCTCACTACTCCCCTGTTGTCCCCTGCCCACAGCAAAGCCAGACTCTGAGGGACATGGTCAAGCTGTCTGTGCGGGTTCGCGTGTGCCGGCCTGGGGGAGGTGAGGAGCCGGGCCCAGGAGGGTGGAGGGAGGCTGGGTGGGTGTGGGGGTGGCGGCAGTTGCCCCGGCTGTGCTGACTCTCCTTTCCCTCAGAGGAGCAATGGGTCGACTCCAGCGAGCTGGTGCCCGGGGACTGCCTGGTGCTACCCCAGGAGGGTGGGCTGATGCCCTGCGACGCCACCCTAGTGGCTGGCGAGTGCGTGGTCAACGAGAGCTCCCTGACAGGTCTGCCCCCGGCCCTCTGCGTCAGAAGTTGGAGTTTTCTTTTACTTTTTTCAAAAGCAACCTTCCCAGCTTCAGCGCTAGCTAACCCCCTACCTTTGGGGTGTATTGTTTTAGCTCACTGTGCCTCAGTTTCCTTCTCTATTAAAAGGGGGCTGTCACTCCTGGATGGGGCTGTGCAAAGTGCTTAGAAGCATGAGTGGGGTGGGGTAAGCACCATTGTATGTGAACTATTTCTGTGTGAATGTCCGCCTTCGGGTCGAGAAGATCGTAGGCCAGGTTGAATATGTAGCCCAAACTGGGAGCCCCACTTCATCTCCATGGGCAGCTCCCATGAAAGGTCCAGGTGTCCTTCTGGGCCTTTTTCAGTGAACCTGTATATGATGTGTGTGCACAGGTGCAGATGCACCTCTCTGTTACGTACGTGGGCTCGTGTTCTGTGTCATATTCCATACGTTGCTTTCTCTCCTGGGCCTTCTCCCACACATGGGTGCTCCACCTCCCAGTCCACATTATGGGTGTGTCAGAACTGACTGATCTGGTCCACTAACAATGAGTATTTAGATTGTGATTTTCCGGCCATTGCAGACAACGCCACAGGACGCAGCCTTGTCTGTCTCTCTCACCACGTGTAAATATTTCTTTCTCTGGGATGTGTTAGATCTTAGTAGTAGATACTAGATAGAACTTACTAGAAACACAAGATAGTAGTTTCTTCCAGGGAAGCTTTCTGGCTGGAGTTCTATTCGTATATTCATATAATAATAGTGATGATGATGACATCACTATGATTCATGGGCCCATCCCCTGAGCTTGGCCCTCCACAAACTTGGTCTGCACTTTACACATCCACCCACCTCTTGGGGGTGGGGACAGAAACAGTGATTGGATTGATTGTCCCTGAGTCCCTCCCAGGAATCAGCACACAGTAGGTGCTGAGTAGCTTCATCTTAGCATTCAGTAAGGGTTTTCTACTCTTTTTGGGCAGCCTGCCCAAGGCTACACCCCTAAAGGTTATTCCCCCCATGTAAATATCTTTAGTGGTTTGTATTATAAAAGTAATATCGGCTTAGCGCCTGTAGCTCAAGTGGCTAAGGGGCCAGCCACATATACCTAAAGTGGTGGGTTCGAATCCAGCCTGGGCCCGCCAAACAACAATGACAGCTGCAACCAAAAAATAGCCAGGCATTGTGGCAGGTGCCTGTGGTCCCAGCTACTTGGGAGGCTGAGGCAGGAGACTCACTTGAGCCCAAGAGTTGGAGGTTGCTGTGAGCTGTGATGCCACTGTACTCTACCCAGGGGGATAGCTTGAGGGTCTATCTCAAAAAAAAAAAAAGGTAATATATGCTTAGTATCAAATAATTCCAACAGGAGAAAGGCTTCCCCCCAACCCTCTCCCCTACATATGTGCTTGACCGCACGTGCTCTGTCTTATTTCCCCGAGTCATTCCTGATAACTGGCTGTCACTCCCCTCCCAGCAGCATCTCACTGTGCCTTTGCCTTTATGTCTTATGCCCTCTCTGAGCCTCAGTATCCCTCTCTGTAAAATGGGGCCGTGATTTCTTTTTTTTTTGAGACAGAGTCTCACTATGTCACCCTTCATAGAGTGCTGTGATATCACAGCTCACAGCAACCTCAAACTCTTTGGGCTTAAGCAATTCTCTTGCCTCAGCCTCCCAAGTAGGACTACATGTGCCCCACCACAATGCCTGGCTATTTTTGTTGATGTTGTTGTTGTTGTTGCAGTTGTTTTAGCTGGCCCAGCTGGGTTTAAACCCACCAGCCTTGGTGTATGTGGTCTGCGCCCTACACACTGCCTGGGGCTGTGGTTTCTTATTCATACCTGGTTATAGAATTAGATGAGAACTTAGGCTTAGAACAATTCTACACATAACTCCTGGTTTTGTTGGGAGGGAGCAGTAGGGAAGGCCCTTTAGGGCTTCATACCATGTCCTCCCTAGGGGAGAGTGTTCCAGTACTGAAGACAGCCCTGCCTGGGGGTCCAGTGCCCTACTGCCCAGAGACGCACAGGCGGCACACACTCTTTTGTGGGACCTTCGTCCTGCAGGCCCGGGCCTACATGGGACCCCACGTCCTGGCAGTGGTAACCCGGACAGGTATGAGTCAATGGGCTGAGAGGAAGCCGGGTTTAGCATATATGGAAGAAGTAATGCCAGGCAGGGTGGGACCTGGAACCCTAGACCCCACACCCACCTCTGCCACAGCCCTGCTGTGGGACCTCAGACAAGTCCCACACTAGCTGGGTCTTCATCATTCCCTTAACAGGAGAAGTTGGGCCAGACTGAGGCTGAGTTTTGCCATGTCTGTAAGAGCCGACAGGGGCTCAAATGCTGGAGGGGGCAGGGATGTGGCAAGCAGAAAAGCACTCAGCCTATATCTGGATTTTAAGTAAACCACTCCATTTTTAAATGCTATCTACTAATTCTACTCTTTAAAGCCCTGTGGGGGCTGGGCAAAGTCTATGGGCCACCATTTGAAACCCCAAACTAGGTGGTGGATAACCCCCTGAGCATCATGCCCTACAACCCAAGATGTGCAGGTGAGGGGGCTAGTGCTGGAGAGACCTGTTCTAACCCCAGTTTCTCCTGCCTCACTTCCCGGTCTCCCCACCAGGCTTCTGCACGGCTAAAGGGGCTCTGGTGAGCTCCATCTTGCATCCCCGGCCCATCAACTTCAAGTTCTATAAGCACAGCATGAAGTTTGTGGCCGCCCTCTCTGTCTTGGGTAAGTTGTCCCAGCACCCTACTCTGCTGATGAGCCCTGGCTCGGGTCCTGAATCCCACTCATTCCCTTGCTCTCTCCCTAGCTCTCCTGGGTACCATCTACAGCATCTTAATCCTCTATCGCAACCGGGTAAGTCTCAGGGGCCCGGCAGGGGCTGCCAGCAGGGCCCAACAGACCCTGCCTAGTGCTCAGCATTCACGGTGCCTCCTGCCAGGTGCCTCTGAATGAGATTGTGATCCGGGCACTGGACCTGGTGACTGTGGTGGTGCCGCCTGCGCTGCCGGCCGCCATGACCGTGTGCACACTCTACGCCCAGAGCCGGCTGCGGACACAGGGCATCTTCTGCATCCACCCGCTGCGCATCAACCTGGGGGGCAAGCTGCGGCTGGTGTGTTTTGACAAGGTGGGGACCGCAGGGCGGGGTCAGTGCAGGGGAACAGGTCAGCCCACAGCACCTCGGCAAGCCTCCACACCCACGTCATCACTCAGCAGCATTGGCTGAGGGCACCAGGTCCTGACCAGGGCAGGAACACCCAGAGAATCACCCCCAACCCCTGCCCAGCTTCCCCCTCTTACCAGGGTCATGGTTGGGTAAAAAAAAAATTTATTTTTTTTTTTTTTTGAGGCAGAGTCTCACTATGTCACCTTTGATAGAGGGCAGTGGCATCACAGCTTACAGCAACTTCAAACTCTTGGGCTTAAGTGATTTTCTTGCCTCAGCCTCCCTTGTAGCTGGAACTACAGGCGGGTCAGGTGCAATTTATTCATGTGTTCAAGAACCAGTGAGGTCCAGGGTCCAGCAGTGAGCAACACAGAAGTGTCCTCATGGACACTGTCACGTTTGTGTCCCTAGCAGAAAGGGAACAGGGAGTCACAGTGATGATGGGGTTTAGGAAGAAAGCCAACAGGGTGGCACATGGGTGCCCCTGAGTAAGTCCCTCGCTGTCCTCAGTGAGGGTGGACAAGGGAGGAAGGTGGGTCCTCCAAGGAACAGACAGACAGCCTGGAGCATGATGAGCTGTGGGCAGCAGCCTGATCAGCCGACACTGGAGGATATTCCAGGGGTGTCAGAGGCTGCAAAGTTTTTAAACTTGGGGGAGGGAGAGGGCGTGATCAGATTCCCACAACCCCCAGGCTAGCAAGGGAGCCAGATGAGTAACTGGGCTGCTGGGAGTCCAGTGTGGAAACACAGGTACCCAGTCAGTCAGTCACTCATTCACTTAGTCACTCAATCAGCAGATGCATCGGCCAGGTCCCCTTCCAGGTTCCATGGGGCACATATGGTAGGGACGTGAAGAGGCCATAGGTGAGAGCCCAAAGCAAGGACCACTTGCCCCACTCCTGGGAGCTAAGGAAGAAAATGTCCTGGAGGAAATGATGCCAGGCAGAAAAACAATGGGGTTGAGATCATAGCACAGAAAACCACACACACAAAGGTTGAGAGGCAAGGCAGGGCCTCTTCTTGCTCCAGATTGGGCTCCCACAGGGCCCACCAGCCTAGGGTGTAGACCCTCAGCTCTGCAGGGCCCAGCTCATCCCAGGACTCCTCACTGCCCCGCCCACCTGTCCCTGCAGACGGGCACCCTCACTGAGGACGGCTTGGACGTGATGGGGGTGGTGCCCCTGAAGGGGCAGGCGTTCCTGCCACTGGTCCCTGAGCCCCGCCGCCTGCCCATGGGGCCCCTGCTCCGAGCACTGGCCACCTGCCACACCCTCAGCTGGCTCCAGGACACCCCAGTGGGCGACCCCATGGACCTCAAGATGGTGGAGTCTACTGGCTGGGTGAGGAGGCCAAACATGATAGCCCCCTGCCTCTGGGCAGCTGGGCCTAACAAAGCCCACCCTGTCTTCATTCTAGGTCTCCCAGGGTGGTCTCTGTCATGCCCACCATCAGTACTAATGGCAAGGCCACGCGCTGAGCACCTACGGGGAGCCAGCACGTGGCTGTGGGGGCTGCTGTCACTCCTCCCCGAGCCCTAGCAGGCAGGCTTAGAAGCTGCTTCACAGGGAGGGCGCTGAGGCTGAGGGACATTTGGAATAACTTACCCAAGGTCACCCAGCAGCTTGTAAGTGGCAAAGCCGGAGTTCGACTTTGAGTCCACTCCACTCCAAAGCCCACGTTCTTAACGTCTGTACCACCCAGTCTCCCGTGAAGGAAGTCTTCCGTGAGTCTAACTTGAGTCTCCATGGGCCGAGGCCCCCTGGATGCCATCCTCCTCTGCCTTCCCTCCAGGTCCTGGAGGAGGAGACAGCCGCAGACTCGGTGTGTGGGTCCCGGGTTTTGGCGGTGATGAGACCCCCGCTTCAAGAGCCCCAGCTGCCGGGAACAGTGAGCTGAGGGGCGCCTATGGGGGGTGGGGTTGGAGGAGTGGGCGCCCCAGCCAGCCCCTCAGCCACCTCGTGTCGCTGCAGGAGGAGCGCCTGATGCCTGTCAGCGTACTCCGCCGCTTCCCCTTCTCCTCGGCCCTGCAGCGCATGGACGTGGTGGTGGCGTGGCCAGGGGCTGCTCAGCCCGAGGCCTATGTCAAGGGCTCCCCAGAGCTGGTGGCAGGCCTCTGCAAACCTGACACAGGTGAAGGAGGCAGGACCTGGTCAGACATTGGCATGTGATGGGGTGGTTCCAGCCTGTGTCCCTGCCCCCACCTCCTTGTGACACCTACCTCTCCCCGACAGTACCCACCGACTTCACCCAGACACTGCAGAGCTACACAGCTGCTGGCTACCGTGTTGTGGCCCTGGCCGGCAAGGTGCTGCCCATCACGCCCAGCCTGGAGGCAGCTCAGCAGCTGACGAGGTTGGCCTGTCCCTACCCTGGCATCTGTAAAGATTTAGTAGCCTCCGGCCTAGGTGGCAGAGGGAAGCCATCAGGCAGGCAAGGCCAGAGAAGATGCCCTTGCCTAGTGGCTGGGAAAGGGCCCTTGGCCTCTGCATGACCTCTGACCCAGGTCTGCCTACCCACCAGGGACACTGTGGAGCAGGAGCTGAACCTCTTGGGGCTGCTGGTCATGAGGAATCTGCTGAAGCCACAGACAACACCAGTGATCCAGGCTCTCCGGAAGACCCACATCCGTACTGTCATGGTGACAGGTACCCGAGGCCTGCAAGGCCTGGGTTAGGAGGGCCAGAGAGAAAGGTGCCAGCGAATCTTCCTGGGGTGTCCTTTGAGACCCCTGCTTCAGGCCAGGTCCTTCTCATACACTTCATAGATCTTCACAGCAACTCTTCCAAGTGGTGGTTGTCACCCCCATTTGACAGATGAGGAAACTGAGGCTCAGAGGAGTAGAGTGACTTCCAAAGAGCCCAGCTGTGGTATCAGGCAGCCGGGGCTCCAGCCCTGCTATGATCTGGATTCCAGTTTCCACTTCTGAGAAATGGGGATGATGATGCTGTGACAATCTCAAGGAGCAACAAAAGAAAGATTCCAGCCAGATTGAAACAGCAAGAGCTGAGAGGTCTGGGTGCTTCTGGTCCTCCCACCCTTCCACGCACGCACCTGCACACACATGCACTTTCTGGCAGAAACACTGCAGTCAGGAGTATGTGTATGTGGGGAGCTCAAGCCCAGTCCCCATCTCCCCTGAGAGCCTCCAAGCCTGGTTGGGACACTGCAGATGACATAGTGAAATCCAGAGACGTTTATAACTTCCCTCAGCCCACTCAGCTGGTGATGGCAGATGGTTTCCCATCTATAAAGGGTAAGGGTGGGCTCCGTGGATAGCACTGGACCCAAGCCTTGCCCCTCACTCTCCAGGAGACAACCTACAGACAGCAGTTACTGTGGCCCGGGGCTGTGACATGGTGAGCCCCGGAGAGCATCTGGTTATCATTCACGCCACCCACCCTGAGCAGGGTCAGTCTGCCTCTCTTGAGTTCCTACCAGTAGAGTCCTCTGCAGCTGTGAACACAGTAAAGGTGAGGCCACCCAGTGCTCTGGCTGAACCCTACCTCGTGACCCCACCCCTGCATCGCCCAACCCAGGCCCTAGCTCTCTAGGACAGACAAGGGCGCTGAGCTGAGCTTTCTGGACCTCCAGGATTCCGATCAGGCTGCACGCTATGCTGTGGAGCCAGAGCCCCACTGCTGTCACCTGGCCCTCAGCGGGCCCACCTTTGGTGTCATTGTGAAGCACTTCCCTAAGCTGCTGCCCAAGGTAGGGCTGCCCCAGCCTCCCCTGCTCTGCTCCCTCCTCTTGGTGCCCTCTCTCTGGTGGCTATTCAGCTCTCCCCTTGCCCCTGTGCCACCAGGTCCTGGTCCAGGGCACTATCTTTGCCCGCATGGCGCCAGAGCAGAAGACAGAGCTGGTGTGTGAGCTGCAGAAGCTTCAGTGAGTACTCAGAGGTGGGAGTGGTGGGTGGGCGAGAAGCCCACGGGAGTGAGCTGTCTGTAAGGCCCTGCCTCCCCCCTTAGATATCAGAGCACCATCACCCTCCCAAAGCACCCAGGCGGGCTCTCCTTGGTCACACTAAAAATAGTCCTTGCATTTATCCACTGAGCACCTGCTCTGCACAGGCACCATGTGGGCATTAGGGGTCCAGTGGCTGGACCACAGTGGCCCTAACGGGCCCATGCCTCTCCATCAGGTACTGTGTGGGCATGTGCGGGGACGGTGCCAATGACTGTGGAGCCCTGAAGGCAGCCGACGTGGGCATCTCACTCTCCCAAGCCGAGGCCTCCGTGGTCTCACCCTTCACCTCGAGCACAGCCAGTATTGAGTGTGTGCCTGCAGTCATCAGGTGAAGCAGGCAGGGGTTAGCAGGCGAGGGTTTGGCAGGGCCCATCGGCCAACCCAAGCACCCTCACACCCACACCCTGTTCTCTAGGGAAGGGCGCTGTTCCCTCGACACATCATTCAGCGTCTTCAAGTACATGGCCCTGTACAGCCTGACCCAGTTCATCTCAGTCCTGATCCTCTACACGGTGAGGATCTCACAGTGCCAGGCCCCAGAGGGGGCACATGGCAGCGGGGTTAGGAGCCTGGCAGGCTCTGGAATAGAGGGCCCCAAATCCTGGCTCTGCCACTTTCTAGCTGTGTGACAAGTGGCAAGGCTCAGATGAGAAGATGACAGTGCCAGGCCGAGGCAGATAGTAATTCCTCCAAAATGGCAGTAGCTGTCATGGGCCAGTCTCGTCCCTGACTTCTGGAGCTCCCTATCTGCAGGGGAGACTGAGGCAGAGCCCAGGCAGAAGTGAGATGGAGCCAAGACCCCTGCCCTGCCCCTTCCCATGTCTCCACTTACTTCCCCAGGCCTGCTTGCTCTGCTCCACACCCTGCTCACCCCGCTGAATGCAGGTGACACCACAGGGCAGTCCAAATTTTGTATTTCTGTCTCCGTGTCTACCTCAAAGCTAGGAGCTTCATAAGGGCAGTAACCCAGGGACTCTTTAAGGCAGAGCCTATGCTTTTGTGTCAGCCTAAGGGTCTGCTGCAGGGAGGGAAAACCTCCCCCGTGAGTTTAGGCCCTCTAAGGTCAGCATGGATGCCTCCTCTATCAGACTTGGGGCAGAGGGCAGTGCTCCTGCATCAGACTGGAGGCTTGTCTCACACCAGGAGCAGTGCCTTCTCCATCACACTGGGGTTCCCCAGGGGCGAAGAGAGTGCTGCCCCCATCAGATAGGAGGGCAGGAAAGGTGCCTCCCCCATCAAACTCTTTAAGAGCAGGGCTGTGGCAAGAGGCTCCTCTGGGGCTGGGTTAGGGCCAGATCACAGTTCCCCTCTGTCCTCCCTTCCCTGTGGCAGATCAACACCAACCTAGGAGATGTGCAGTTCCTGGCCATCGACCTGGTCATCACCACCACAGTGGCAGTGCTCATGAGTCGCACAGGGCCGGCACTAGCCCTGGGGCGGGTGCGGCCACCAGGGGCACTACTCAGCGTGCCCGTGCTCAGCAGCCTGCTGCTGCAAGTGGCCCTGGTGGCTGGTGTGCAGCTCGGGGGCTACTTCCTCATCGTGGCCCAGCCATGGTGAGTAGGGAGCTGGACAACCCCATCCCACCCAGCCCGTCCACCCCTACCCATTCCCTGACCGCCATCCGTGTGCCCCTAGGTTTGTACCTCTGAATAGGACAATACCTGCACCAGACAACCTGCCCAACTACGAGAACACAGTGGTCTTCTCTCTATCCAGCTTCCAATACCTCATCCTGGCTGTGGCCATGTCCAAGGGGCTGCCCTTCCGCCGGCCGCTCTACACCAACGGTGCTGCAGCGTGGGAGGGGGCCTGGGGCAGGGAGGGAGACAGGGAGAGGGGAAGCAGATGGGAGGGCTGGAGGGGGTGGCTCTGTGGGTGGAGGGCATATGTGCATGTATCCCGGGCATGTGGCTCCCTGGCTGACAGACTCCCCTACCCCCAGTGCCCTTCCTGGTGGCCCTGGCACTCTTGAGCTCTGTCCTGGTGGGCCTTATCCTGGTCCCCGGCCTCCTGCAGGGGCCGCTAGCACTGAGGACCATCGCCGACACCCACTTCAAGCTGGTCCTGCTGGGCCTGGTCACCTTCAACTTGGTGGGGGCCTTCATGCTGGAGGTGGGCCCCGCCCCAGGCAGCGGCAGTGGGAGGGGTGGGGTCAGCCCGAGCTTCCCCGACACTCCCTCCTTGCCTTCTGCAGAGTGCACTGGACCAGTGCCTCCCAGCCTGCCTGCGCCGCCTGCGACCCAAACGGGCCTCCAAGAAGCGCTTCAAGCAGCTGGAGCAAGAGCTCGCAGAGCAGCCCTGGCCACCGCTGCCCACTGGCCCTGCGAGGTAGCACTGGCCTGTCTGGCCTTTTAGACACTGGATCTCCCTGCCTCTGAGCCGCCCCCAGACCCCTCCCCAGAGACACCACCTCCCAAAACCCTGAGGTTGGCCTTTGTCACACTCTTGGCCTGAGACTGACCCCCCCTCCCACCTTAGGGAAGTGCTGACTGTCATCCCCACTAGATACCATCCCATGTAGACATGGCAGCCACCAACTCCACTGAGAGCTGCTATTAGTGTAGCAAATAAAGTCATGATATTTTCCTGACTTGGCCATGCCTGTCTCATTCTTGGTACCCAGGCTCTCTCTAGTGCCCACTTGGCAGCCCCTGGTCCATGTCTGCTCCTGACACCACCTGATTTTAGATCACATTAGGCAACTCCCTGCTTGGGCCTTTGTTTCCTCATCTGACAGGAATTTCCTCTGTTAAGCATTTCACCCTCATCGTCATGTAGCCCTTCCAACAACTACATCTGTCCCCATTTTGCAGATGAGAAAACTGAGGCTTGCAGATCACACAAGTAGTCCCAAGTGGGGCCAAACCACTTTCCTCCAGCTTTGATAATCTTATTTCTCTGGGGAGAAAGGAGAAGTGGGAGGATGGGAGGGCAGTTCCTTTCTCTTCCTCCTCTCTCCCCCCCAACACCCCCACATTCTGGGACAAGTCTGTGGTCTAGTCCCTCCCTCAGATAAAATCCAGGCTCTGAGCCTAAATCTCCCAGCCAGAAGCATGTGCACCATCCCCTGGGGAAGGGTGGGAGCCTCTGAGCTCATCCCACCAGTGGGCCCCTGGCCACGCCCCTCTGCTCTGAAGATGCAGCTGGTCATTTGGGTAGGGAAGAACAGGAAAGAAAGACTGCTTCCTGCCCTCCAGAACACCCCTACCCTCATTCCTGGAACCCTGTTGCTACCTGCAGGACTGTGAGGGGAGCTCAGTAAATGTTGAATCATGCTGGAGAAAAGGGATGTGGGGTGTGGGAAGGTGTGGCATCAGGCACAGTAAGACCTCGGTGCTGGCACTGCATCAGCAGCCAGCGACAATTCAGGGAGGTAGATGCTATTTGAGGGGAGAACACAGAGAGGCCTGGGTTCAAATCCCTCCTCTACCCTTAGCCTATTCTTCATGAATCTATTGGGCAGGCATGTGCTAGGGCTAATACTGTAAATAGAAACACATGGTCTCAGCCTGGTGCAGCTCACCAGCTAGAGGAAAGAGCACATCTCCAGGGACATAGTGGCAAAAGAGCAACCACACTCACCCAAAGAACTGCCACTTCTCCTTGGGTCCTTAGGGCCAGGAAAGTGGGCAGGAGCAGAAGAGAGGATCTGGGAGCCAGGACACAAATTGGCAGCTTTGAGACCTCAGTTTCTCCTTTTTATGGGAAACTATAGGGGACAGCATTTCTGCTGGGCAATTTCCTCTTCTCCCAGTAGGATTGTGCCTCATAGCCATAAAGGGCTAAATAAAGGAAGGTACAGCCCAGCACAGTGGCTCATATCTGTAATCCTAGCACTCTGGGAGGCCGAGGCAGGAGGATCCCTTGAGTTTAGCAGTTCTAGACCAGCCTGAGCAAGAGCAAGACTTCATCTCTACCAAAACTAGAAAAATTAGGCAGGCATTGTGGCGGATGGCTGTAGTCCCAACTACTCAGAGGCGTAAGCCCAAAATTTTGTGAACTATGATGCCATGCTATTCTACCCAGAGTAACAGAATAAGACTCCATCTGACAGAAGTCCCTTATGCTGGCTCAGCGCCTGTGGCTCAAGTGGCTAAGGCGCCAGCCACATACACCTAAGGTGGCAGGTTCGAATCCCCAGCCCGGGCCAGCCAAACAACGACGATGGCTGCAACCAAAAAATGGCTGGACGTTGTGGCGGGCGCCTGTGGTCCCAGCTACTTGGGAGGCTGAGGCAGGAGACTTGCTTGAGCCCAGGAGTTGGAGGTTGCTGTGAGCTGTGATGCCATGGCACTCTACCCAGGGGGATAGCTTGAGGTTCTGTCTCTTAAAAAAAAAAAAAAAAGAAGTCCCTTATGCTACAGTAGATACAGGGCGGGGGCAGGAAAATATTCATTACACAAACCAGCACTGGGGAACAGACGATGCATGGGGCATAGCACTGCCTAAAAGGACTCAGAGACTGTAAGAGGTGAGGGGGGTTGCAGATCAGAACAGAAGGGTCTAAATTAGGGATTAACCCAGTCTCCTACCAGCCTACACCCCTCTCCCCACCATAACCCTCATCCTGCCTCAGGCCCAGGATCCTGTGGCCAGGCAAGGCTGAAGGCTGCCCAAGAGGCAGGGGACCTGTACCCCTGACCACTACCTGGCTAGTCTCTGGACTAATCTCTCCCAGGAGAATTGAGTACACAGCCCATTCATTCATTCCACAAATGTTCGCTACTCTGAGCCTGGGCTGTGCCACTGTGCCTAATGAGCAAAAGCTGAGGCTGAGCAAAAACAGACTTTCTGGACTTCCCAGGGCTAACAGGCTCATCGGGAAGGGGGTCAGAATTCAAATGGTCACAGACACAGGGCAACAAGACAGCTGGGACCAGGTGCAATGGCTCCACCTGTAATCCTAGCCCTCTGGGAAACCCAGGTAGGAGGATCCCTTGAGCTCAGAAATTCAAGACCAGCTGAGCAAGAATGAGACCCCAGCTCTACTAAAAACAGAAAAATTAGAGGGGCGTTGTGGTAGACTGTATTCCCAGTTACTTGAGAGGCTCTGAGGGAGGGCTTAATCTATGACTCTAGGGAGGAGACCTCAATCTCTGCATCCCAAGGAGACTTTGATTGAGCAAAGGGGAGAGGTTAATGACAGCCTGCCAAGAGGTCAATGTGGCTAAAGGAGGATGAGGTAGAACCCGGACCACAATGCAAGCCAGGGTCCTTGGAGGCCACAGGGGAGTTCAACCCTGATCCTCCTTCCTCCCTTGGGAAGCCAGTGAAAGGGTCACTAATCTGAGGTGGGCAGTACAGAGGCTCATGCCTGTAATCCCAGCACTTTGAGAGGCTGAGGTGGGTGGATTATCTGAGCTCACAGTTGGAGACTAGCCTGAGCAAGAGTGAGACCCGTCTCTAAAAACAGCCAGGCTTATAGTCGCATCTACTCTTGAGGCTGAGGCAAGAGAATTGCTTGAGCCCAGGAATTTGAGGGTGCTGTGAGCTATGACTCCAGGGCACTCTACCAAAGGTGACAAAGTGAAAATCTATCTAGGAGGTGGGCGGGAATCTGAGGTGGGTGGGGAAGGGCAGGGCCTGAGAGAGAAGGTCCAAGCTGGAGGCTACCACAGAGTTCAGGCAGGAGATGATAGTGGTGTCACCTAAAGGAAAAAAATCAGCCTTTTAAGACAAAGTTAGTTTTGTTCAGAGTCTTACTGAGAATTGCAACCCAGGAGAGTCTTTTAGAGAGTGTTAGACTATGCCAAAGACTGTTCCAGCCTGAAGCTTATAGATCTGTGACAGAAGGTCTGCCTGTGCTCAGAAGTTACATTGGAGCAAAATCTCACCAAAGTTTGGTTACAGACTACAGAGGCTGGGAGCCGAATTGGATACAGGGCTGAACACAGGGCTGAAGGCAGGGAAGCCTGGGCATTGGAAGGCTGGTGGGACCACTCCTGGACTGGGGACCACCTGGAGGGCCAGGTCTGGCTGAGGGTTAGCAAGTTGTGAATTTGGACTTGGATAGTTGTTGAATCATATCCACTTTGGAGACATTTGTAGGGCGTATGGGCCAGTCAGAACTGAAAGAAATGCAGGTTATGGAAGCCAGCCCCAGCCTCAAGTATGCGGTACGAGGAGGAGACAGCCTATGGAGCCCCAGAGGCCCGCTGGAGAGGCAGGAGGAAAACCAGGCCCGGGAGGGGGTCCTGGTAGCTGGGAGAAACCAGTCTTGGGTGACACCTTGGGAGGTTCGGTTTCCCCCTCTGTGCAATGGGGTAGCACAGCCACCAAGGCCAACTGGCCGCCTTGAATGAGGACCCGACGTGAGGGAGGTGGCAGTGCTTGGGACAGACGCGAGGACCGTTCCGCGAGTGCCTCCTCCCCCAGGGCCTCCCCCAGAGGAGGGTCGGAGGGAGCCCCGAGGGCGCAGCGCGGAGGCCGGCGCGGAGGCCTGCGCGGAACGCTCGCGTTAGGACCCAGCGGATCCGGGGCTAGAGGGCGGGCGCCGACCCGTCGGGGGCCCGGAGGGGGGGGCTCGGAGCGGGCACAGGGGCGGCTCTGGCGGTGGATTCGGAACGGGCGGCGAAGTGACCCGGACAGGTAGGCGCGGGCCTGGCGCTGGGGGTGCCTGGGGCGAGGGCAGACGAGTCAGCGGAGCCCCAGGAGCGGGGTTGCTGGCCCCTGCGGACCCTCTATCCTGGGGACCCCAAACCCTCGCCTGCCAGAGGGGCACTTGGAAAGTTTGGGGTCGCTTTGGGGGCAGGACATGAGGTGGGAAGGACAGGGAGCCCGAGTTTTCAGGGAGCCAGAGGTGGGGGTGTCAGGGGATGGGATGGCTTTTGTTCTCCCGGGGAGGCTGGAATGTGGCGGGTGGGGTAGGGGTCTGGTGGAAGCCACCAAGACAGAGACTCAGAGAGACAAAGATCATAGATGAGGAGCAAGTTTCCGGGTTGATTATTCCCAGCTGTAGCCGCAACATCTGGTTTCCTCCTACAGGGACACCCCCTCCTGGCCTCTGGAACAGGCAGAGCCCTCCCTCTGTCTGAGCCAGCATGGGGGCCCCTTGTCCCCTTCCTCCCTGGGATGCAGAGGAGGGGAGGGAGGCAGTTGTGAAAGGGGCCAGAGGTTGGAGGCAGACTCCTGGGCAGGTCCTGGCCTCCCCAAACCCCTAAGCCCCCTTGTATAGAAGTACTTGGAGGTGGGGCCCCTGGCCCAGTTATCCCACGATGACTCCTCTCTGCAGCCCCAGCCCCTCAGGCCTCCTTCCCCCAGTAAGCCTGGGCCTGAGTGCCAGCCCTTCTATGGGAGGGGGATTCCATGGCAGGCAGTCAGAGGCAACCTCTTGAAGCTCCACAGGCCTAGCTGACCATGGTGGGGGAGTGGGGGCAGAGAGGCACAGTAAGGAAGGGTCTCTAGGTCTCCAGGCCCCCTACCATGAGGAGGCCCAGGCTGGGGGGATATGGGGAACCAGATGCCTGCCTCTGGGGCAGCTTGAGTCATGGATCTCCACTCCCCCACCCTGAGGTGCTGGATGCATGAGGTGGCAGAGGTCAGGGAAGTCTCAGTAGTGGGAGAACGGGGGGGGGAAGCTGGCCATGTTTCTGCCCCTTTCCTGCCCTTCTCCTGGATTCTCAGGAGGAAATAGAGCAAAGTTAGGGTTTCCAGTTAGCTGTCTGGAAGAACTTCCCTGCTGGATGACAAACCCTGTGGACTCTGTCACCACAGCCATCCCCACAGAAGGCTGGCGGCCTGAGGTTGCCTCCACGGAGCTGACGTGAGGACCTGGAGGCACTGCCAAGTCCCCTGTGTAGCCAAGACTGAAGACTGGACTCCACCCGGGGGGTGGGAGGGTTTGAATATCAAGAACCTGGAGAAAACTATGCACCAGTGCCTGCTCCAAAAAAATTACACACACATCGCTTGTCCTGCAATGTCAGGGTGTTCAGTATGCCTGGGCTGGTGACATCATGGCCCCCTCTGGCTGCCTGTCTAGGATCTAGAGGAGCCCCTCCGCCCCCAGGCTCCACTCTAAGTGCTTCCTGCTCCTGCAGACAAACAGACCTCAGGCTTGTGAGTCTGTGATGGAGGCAGCCAGGTCTTGGGAGGCCTGGAGGCCTGGCAGGAAAGGAGTCTTCTGGGGGCCGGGAGCCCTGCCCAGCCTGGTTGCTCTGTGGGCCCCTGAGCCAGTGTGCATGTGGTTTCCTGCCCAGTGCGATGCTCTGCCTAGCGCAATGCTCCAGGCCCAGGTGCTAATTGGGAGCAGCTGGTGGGCTTGGCCGAGCCTGAGGCTGTCATGCTGACTGGGCAGAGCTGCAGTCCCAAGGATGGGCCTGGGGTCAGGGACTCATATAGTCAGTGCACTGGACACCCAGGGAGGTACCAGGCCAGAGCTGTGGGCATGGGTGTGGGTGAGGAGAGAATGAACTGGCGGAGGATTAGAAATGTCCCTTCCAGGATCAGGGCAGGGTAGGGTTCTGTTTGTCACAATCAGCCCTGGAGCCAGGTTGGAGGCCTTGTGCCTTGTAACCCAAACATCCCTGTGGGCCAGCTGTCCTTCCAAAGTAGTCTCCACCCCCGGGGCCCCAGCCCTCCAGATGCCTGGCTTCTGTTCTGGGGGGCTTGCTTCTCCAGGCTGAACTCAGGGGACCAGAGCTGAGCTCTGCAGCCCTGGATGCAACTCCCCTGTTCCTCTTCCTCAGCTGTCCTCTGACAACACCTCAGCCTGCCTCTCTCCGTGGCCATGAGAACTGCCTACCTCCTCCTGCTCTTCCTGCCTGGTAGGTGACTCCCAGGACAGTGGGTAGCTCCCCTCGTGTAGGGTGGGAGTAGGGTTCATGGAGAAGAGCTCACAGTGAACCTCTGTCATGCCCTGTGGCCACACTCCACCCCTCAGCACCTAGGGCCACCTGCCTGGACACCTGGCATCTACTGGGCCATCCTCCCACTTTTCACAGCAGCAACAGGCAGTCTGGAGAGTGGGCACACCCCAGGCATTCATGCTTTTCCTCTTATTGGGCACTGACGTGCAGAAGCAGGGGGCACTCAAGGCGGGGAGTTCAGAGGCTTGGGTTCTAGACCACTTTGGGGCCCTCCTGCCCTATACAGTCTTCACCCTGCAGGGGTCCCTATGGGGATCACAAAGTCCACCATGTCTAACATTCATTCATTCATTCATGCAGGCACTGGCTAGGGACTGGGTAGGCCCTAGGGATAGAGCAAGGAAACAGGCAGACAATTCCTTGCCCTCCTCATGCTGCCAGTCTAGGGGAGGGAGGCAGAGTAGATGTGATGGGATGCATTTCAGAGCATGTTGAGCACTGGGTGGGTGGAAAGGAACAGGCAGATGGTGGGCCAGGGATGGCCTCCCTGCAGAGTTGTGATTCCAATCAAAACCTGAAGGAGAAGCTGACTAGGTGTCACAGGCCAGGGAGCATCAAATGCAAAGGCCCAGGGGCAGGCAGGAGTATGTTGACTCTTAGGAGCAGCCAGTGAGGAACAGGGCCGGGTGAGGTCAGGGTGCTACTGCTGGACCAGGGTGACTTTCACTTCCCTTCCCCCAAAATGCTCCTGTTGTCCTTCCTTGGGGTACCCCCACATGTCTTGCCTCTCCACAGCAGGCCTGCTGGCTCAGGGCCAGTATGACCTGGACCCGCTGCCACCGTTCCCTGACCATGTCCAGTACCCGCACTACAGTGACCAGATTGGTAAGGACCTTCTACCCCAGGTCTCCGCCCATCCTGCCATGTCATCCAGGCCTAACTCCCCAGTATGCCTCGATGGGTCGATGGGTCGGGTCGGGCAGGTTGGAGGGAATCCTGGGGGTGGGTCCCTGGCTCAGTTCTGACCTCATTTGCCCCTGGGGCTAGGGGCTGGCTTGACTCCCCACCAATTCCACATTCAACTTTGTTTGCAGACAATCCAGACTACTATGATTATCAAGGTAAAGGGGCTGGCAGCTGGAGTGGAGGAGCCCACAGTCCCTGGGAGAGGAAGCAGGGAAGGAGGAGGTGACCTCTATACACTCACTCCCCTAGTTGCAGAGGTAACTTCTCGGCCCTCTGAGGAGCAGTTCCAGTTCCAGTCCCAGCAGCAAGTCCAACAGGAAGTCATCCCAGCCCCAACCCCAGGTAGGCCACAGCCCCTGCTGCCACCTCTCCCCCACCTCCTTGTTAACCCTGCAAGTGGAGGCCCATGCTAGGGCCGGGCATTAGACTCTCTCAGTGATCTTACCCGACTCTCTCTCCTCCTCCCTCCCTCTCTTTCCACCAGAACCAGGAAATGCAGAGACAGAGCCCACAGAGCCTGGGCCTCTTGGTAAGTCCATTCCTGATGGCTGGAGAAAGGGAGGCATAGCCCTAGCCTCTGAAGTTGGGGTGAAGTAGGGGGTGGCACTGGTAGGACAATGGCCCTTGCCCTTGCTGGCATAGGTAGTACAGGCTACCATTGATAATGGGGGGGGTGGGGTGCAGGGAGCTGTAGGCTGGCATCTCCACCCTACCCCCCACCCCCAGGCAGCTCTGGGAGATCTGGCCTGCCTCTGGCTAAGTTGGCTGCAACCTAGGGAGGCCCCTCTCCTCAGACAGTAGGGGAGGATGTGTGCTGGGACATCCCACCAACCAGTAACCTGAGTGGGTACAATGTGCGTGTACAAGAGAACACCTGTGCTTACCCTTGTGTGGGTTGGTACTTGTTACTGCGTGGGCTCCTATGAGCATGTGAGAATCTGCTCGTGAGTGGGTGTGGCTTTCTTGACCATACATGGGTGGTTGGTGAATTTGTATGTGCTTCTAAGTGTGGTTGGGAATCAGCATACTGTATAAAATCAGGCATCCCCAGGAGGTCCGACAGTGCTGTGTACCCGTGTGGGGTATGTGAGGGTGGGTGTCTGGGTTGGGCTTGAGGGTACAGAGGGGACCTACACCCTGCAAGCCAGTCACAGGTAGGTGAGGTGGGGGCTGCTCCCCAGCTCTGGGCCCCTAGTCTGATCCTGCCTGTCACCCAGACTGCCGCGAGGAGCAGTACCCGTGCACCCGGCTCTACTCCATACACAAGCCTTGCAAACAGTGTCTCAACGAAGTCTGCTTCTACAGGTGAGCACAGGTGGGCGGCCACAGGGAGGATTCAGGATGGCCTTGGGGGTAAGAGATGGCTCTGGCCTACTGAGGTAGTTTGGGGAAAGAATCCAGAAGTGGAGCTCAGCTCTGTGGCGGAGCTTAGGCGTAGAACCCTGACTCCCTGGCTCCGATGCCAGGTTCTATGCAGGCTGTCCCAGTGGGGGTGGGCAAAGAGGGGCCTGAGACTTCTCCTGGCCTCATCCCCCCCCAGCCTCCGCCGTGTGTACGTGGTCAACAAGGAGATCTGTGTCCGCACAGTCTGTGCTCACGAGGAGCTCCTCCGAGGTAGGAAGGCCCCATCCCCTAGGCGTCCCCCGCCCCACACCCTCTTCATTATCTGGCCAAGCATCCACCCATGTGATGCTTATTAAACACGAACATGCCTCGTATCCGCTACTTTACATCCTCAGAACCAGCCCCCAACTACAGCGGGGAGGGGGTAGTGGTGCCCATCACCCAGCCCCACACTGACCCCGCCTCCTTCCTGCCCTGCCAACAGCTGACCTGTGTCGGGACAAGTTCTCCAAATGTGGTGTGATGGCCACCAGCGGCTTGTGCCAATCCGTGGCAGCCTCCTGTGCCAGGAGCTGCGGGGGTTGCTAGGCTGGAGCTGGCTTTCTGAGCTCTGGCCCTCCTCAGCTCTGGGGGCTTTCAGGCCCCACCTGACCTGGTGCTTTTCTCCCCATCTTGATGATGTTCCTTTTACTCTGTAAAGTTAGTGGGCTGCAGCCCTGGGCGTGTGTGCTGTAGTGCTTCAGGCTCCACCCCAGCCTGTGGCCACACCTGGGTCATGACAGGAGTTCCCCACTGTCCAGTCTCTGCCCCCTTGGTGGGGGACACCTCAGGCCTCTTTGTGGAACCTGGGCCCCTGGGGCCTTCTCAGCACCTCTGAGGATAGACAGTTCCCCTTTTACAGTCCCCTGAGGTAGGCTATGCCCCTCACCCCAGCTGGTCTGCTTGGATTTCCTACAGCCCCCTGGGCATGGACCACCTTTGTTTTATACAAAATTAAAAACAAGTTTTTACAAAAGATCCAGAGTCACTTTTTCAGTTCAGAGCACAAAGGGGGCGGCCATGTGCCTTTAACACTGCTTGTCCCCACTGAGAGGTTCCCCAAAACTCTGGAGAGCAAGGGCTATCTGTGTGCCTGTGGCTCCTACAGTCCCAACCTTGCCCCCCTCCCATGTCAGCTCTGCCCTGCCCAGAGGCATGAGCTGTGACAGTGCGCACATGTGCATGGGGTTGTGTGGGAAATGGTAAATTTTAGAGAAGCAGTGTTCTTATCAGGGCTGCTTGGAGAGGGCGTGAGGACTCAAGTGATGGCAGGCTGACCCTGGGGGTCAGGGAGTCAGGTCCAGGTGGATAGACTCTGAGATCCAGAGCTTTTTATGGGATGGAGCAAGGAGGCTGGTGTAGGTAAGAGGGCAAAAAATGGACCAAGCTGTTAGAACCCCTCCCTCTGAGCAGCATGTGGGACCAGGCTCCGTGTTAGTGCTCAGCATACTGTCCTGCTTCACCCTGCAAACAGGCAGATGTGGTGGGCACAGTTCATGTCCCATCCACAGAGACAGGACACTGAGCCCACCTGACGGTCCACCACTGTGAGTGGCAGAGCCATGGCAGAATCTGCCTGTTGGATTCCAATGGATGATGAACATAAGTCCTCCTTCAAACTCTGATAGGGCACCACCCATCCAAAGGGTGGGCTTAGATCTGAGGAGGGGCCAAGGAAGGGCAAGGAAACTTGGGTTGCAAAGAGCTAAGCTGTACAGACTGGGTGACAGCCCCCAGCCTCAACAGCCCCATCTGTTAAGGGGGGGTGGATCCCAGCAGCCTGCCCACCCTGACATCCTGTGACGTTGGCAAGGTCCTGACCCACCACAGCCCTCTGTCTCCCCCGTCTCCCTGAGCACCCTACCCTAGACGGCCATATCCCTTCTGGCCAGGCCCCACCTGTCTTCCCTCCCATCTCCTTCCAGGTAGAGGGCACACTAATAGCACCGAAAAGGGACACATCTGTACAAACCTACAAACCATTTTAGAAAATGGAATCTTATTACAAAAAACAATAATTCTTAACAGTTAACATTGTAAAAAGGTATAAAAATACAGGGACTCTGAGTTCTCTGAAGAATTTCCTAATAAACACTCTCAACTAAAGTGGAGAGATGTCTGGGGAGTAAAGACAACCTGGACCCCTTCTTCTTTCTCATGGGCCCATACTCCAGGGCCTACCAGAGACAACGGCTCTCCCCAAATACTGGTTCAGCCATTCTCAGGGAGGACCCTGTACAATCTAGAGTCCAGGAGGGAGAGGGGGCTGGATTGAGGGGGGCCCTGAAGATGCCAGAAAACCACTGCTCGGCCTAGTCTGGAGCTGGAGTTCCCCTCCTCGCTCCCATCCCAGTTCTGAGACCCCTGATGGCCAGGCCCCAGGTGGATTGTGCTGGACAGAACACCCCTCCCCTGCTCTAGGGATGGGGCTGTTCTCCAGATGCCAGCGGGAAGGGGCTCATTTCTCTGGGGGGCCAGAGAGTGGGGAGAAGGGTGCTGAGCTCCTTCGAAGCTCCTGCTGCAACTGTCCCTTCAGTGTGGACACCTGGGGGAGAAAGAGAAGGTAAGGCCAACCCAGGTCGCCAGCCTGACCTCAGAGGAAAGCAGGTAACCTGATGCATAGATCCTCAACAGCAGCCAGGGACCCTAAGGACTCAATGTGCCTGTGTTAGGAATGGTCTGGTCTTACTAAGACCCAGGGGGTATCTTTCCCTTCTCATTTTCCTCTTTACAGTAGTTAGGTGTCTTCTGAGTACTCAGCATCACTGGGGACCACCTCACCAACATCCTGTATCCCATCATCTGGGTAGGCCTGGCTCTAGCCTAGACTCAAGTAGACATGTGACCCAGGCCTGGCCCATCAAGCTGCCTTGCCCTACAGACGTGGCTTTTCAGGCACATTCAGGAAGGGGCATGTGATCTGAGCAGACCCCAGGGGCACTCTCAGGAGGATGGCGCCCCCCTCCTCTAAGATCATATAGGTGGCTGGAAGGAACAGTCGAGCTGCAGAGGCCACCCTGAGCATGGAGCCAGAGGACAGCAGAGTTGGGGCCAGTGGGACTTGAGCTCCTGGTCCGGTCACAGCCACAGCCCAGTGCAGTAAGGAGAGCCATGGACTGCTTACACTGAGGTCCTCTTCGTCTAGCCCCACACTTCCATCCCAGCCCCAGCCCCCCGGGGGCCTGCCCACCTGCTCCTCCAGCCCACGCACCCTCTGGCGGTGGGCCCGCTCCCGGGCCTCCAGGGTGCGCTCAGTCTGCACCTGGGCACTGCGCAGGCGTTCTACCTCCTGCTGTAGCTCCTGTCGCTGCTGCTCGTCTGCCTCCAGCTGGGCTGGGCTGGGGTTCTGCTCCAGAGCCACTACCTGGGCCTATGGGGAGCGACTACCATCAGGGTCCTAGCCCTGTGCGGATGTGTATGTGTGAGTGCATGCATGTGACAGGGCGTCAGATGTCAGGCACCTCCCTGGGGCACAGCCAGCACAGGTGGAGGATGCAAGAAAGAGCCTTCTTTGTCTCCCATCTCACTCCCGACAGCGTGCCTGTGAATCTTGGGTCGGAGTACCCAGTGACCCTCACTCAGACAGGTGCAAACGTGCGCAAACATACAGGCAGATGGACTCCAATGGTATAAACACAGACACAAAGGTAAGCATGAAAAGCCCAGCACTCCTACACTTCTACATACATAAAAACATCTGTACACAAACACATACACTCATAATCTCTAGACACACCACACTGTGCACAAGATTGATTCATGCTAGTGCACAGGCTCACACGGACACTTGCACTGCTACACATGCACAACGTACGTGACCCCACAGGCCCACATGTTAACAGGCCTTTAGTGTCTTTTCTGTACATCTTGGGGGAACTCCCCCCTTGGCCTGGCTGGGACACCCTCTAAGGCTTCAGCTCTTGGGTGGTGGGGCTGCCTGGGACTCCTGAGCACTCAGGCTGGGGGTGGAGTTGGGGTCCTGGACTGGGTACCCGGGTGGGGCCAGACCTCCAGCTGTTGGATCTGCCTCTGAGCCTCGGCCAGCTCCTGCTCAGCCCCTGAGAGCGTGCGGTCCAGGCGGCCCTTCTCTGCACTCAGACGCATGGTGTCTTCATGGCTGCGAAGCTTCTCCCGCTCCACCTAGGCAGGTATAACAGGAAGGGGTCAGAGTGCTAGGAAGGGACTCCCAGAGGGCTCTCAGGGTTGCAAAGTGAAGTGGAATAACCTAACACTGGCTGAGGTGGCAGACTCTGGGGACATGCAGCCAGGACAGTGGCCCACCTTGTCTAGTGTCCTCCTGAGGGCCACGCGGTCCTTCTCCAGCCGCAGGGCTGAGCGCTCCACCTCCCGCTTCTCGGCTTCCAGCTGAGCCAGTGCACGCTGTAGGCTGCCCAGACGCTCCTGCAGCAGCCTCCGCTCATCCTGCAGCTTCTGAACTGTGTGCAGAGCCAAGGTCTCGGCCTCTTGATGCTGCCGCAGCACCTACAATAGAAATCAGGCAGGATCCCTGTGGGCCTCAGTGTCCAACTGAGGCTTGGGATGATGACACCACTGGCCTGCTGTGTCCACTCACTCAGTAGGCAATTGTGAGGCCCACACCCAAGGCTAGCCAGTTCTCCCTGAGCCTCAGTTTCTCTATGCATCCTCCCTAGAGGTTGTCCAGGATTTTTTTTTTTTTGTTGTTGTTTTGGCAGGAGCTGGGTTTGAACCTGCCACCTCCAGCATATGGGGTCAGCGCCCTACTCCTTTGAGCCACAGGTGCTGCCCTGGTTGAGCCAGGATTTGACATAAGGTTGAGATAGATGTGAAGGTCCCCTCCCCATCCCAGGTACTCATAGACTTAGGGAGAGACAGGGCCCACCATGGCCCTCACCTCCCGCAGCTGCTGCAGCTGGCCCTCAGCCTCTGTCCGCTGCAGCTCCAGGTCTGCCAGCTCGCCCCGCAGCATCTGCACCTGCTCACTCAGGGAGCTGCTCTGCTTCCGGGCCTCAGATAACGCCTGCCGGGCAGCGTCCAGCCGTTCCTGGGGGACAGGGGGCAATGGAGCCATGCCATCCACAGAGCCCTCAGGCAAAAGGCTCCCCTCTACTCTGCCTTCAGACAGGTTCACAGCCCATGAAACCTTGAGTCATCTCACTGGGTGAACTCTGCCTGGTCCACTGACCTGCATAAGTTGGAGGCCACCCAGACCCTAACTCTCCCCCATTAACTCTGCACCTGGATGCCCACAAACCTACACTGGTGGGCTTATTCTCTTATTAGGCACAGCCTCCCAGAGCCTCCACTCATTGGCCAATGCTCTACTACCAAGTCTGTTTTTGTTGGCTGACTCTCTAACTGGACCCACCTTTAGCCAGACCCTGGAGCTCCCCCATACCTGCAGCACGTGACGGTCGTGTTCACAGGCAGTCAGAGCCTTCTGTAGATGCAGATTCTTGTCCTGGGTGCTGGTGAGGCTGGTGTTGCTCTGGGCCAGAGCCTGTGTCAGGCCCTGCACCTTGTCCCGCAGAGTACCCTCGCTTTCTTCCACCTTGGCCAGGGCTCCGCTCAGCCGATCCACTGTCAGCTGCAGGGTCCCCGCCTTTACCTCACTGTCTGCTACCTGGCAGGAGCAGAGACAGGACAGTCAAGGGGCTCTGTTCCCATCTGGTCTCTGTACCTCTGCTCCCACTGTCACCCCCACTTGGTATGCCCAACCCAACCCCTTCCCATCTTTGGGCTTCCATCACAGACCTCCATTTTTCCATGCATTGCCGCTGGCTCAGCCTACCATAACCTGGGCCCAAGCCCACATTACACTGCCAGTTAACTACACTCTCCTAGAACACCAACAACCTGGTTGTCTCAGATTCCATGGTCTCTTCTCTGCCCTCATTCCCTCTCCTCCCTGCTATGGAAGAGAAAGGGCAGCCACGACAACCTTGAAGTTTTCGACTTTGGGGGGTGTCCATGCAGAGCTAGTGGACTTACTAAACATTCCAATTAGAGCTAAGCTTCCTAGCAGCCAGGGCAAGAAAGGAAAACAAGTAAAATCTACATCTCTAACTTGCCTCACAAGACAAGTGCAGATTCTGTCATCAAATAGTCCTGAATTCTTTTTTTTTTTTTGGAGACAGTTTTGCTTTGTCGCCCTCGATGTCGAGTGCTCTGGCATCATAGCTCACAGCAGCCTCAAACTCTTGGGCTCAAGCGATTCTCTTGCCTCAGTCTCCCAAGTAGCTGGGACTACAGGCTCCCGCCATAATGCTTGGCTAAAGGTCCTGAATTCTTACTTTGGCTCTGCCTCGTATTAGCTATGTGATCTTGGAGAACAACATACTTCTCAGCCTCTATTTGTTCATCTGTGAAATGGGGATGATGATAACACTTGCCTCACATGGTTGTTGACAGGCCTGCATAGTTCCTGCAAAATGCCTGGCACAGGGCATGAGGATGCTGGGGTTGTGAGTGGGAGAGGGGCCTACCTGTCTCTGCAGGGAGTCGACCCGGTCCTGGAGTGCCTGAGCCTGGACCTCACGGTCACTCAGGCCTAGGCGGCTGCGCTGCAACTCCCCCTCCAGTGAGCGCCGCTGCAGCTCGAGCTTGATGGTGCGGCTCTCAGAGGCATCTAGCACCTCCTTCAGGCGCCGCTTGTCACTCTCTAACTTGACCTCGTTGGCCTTCATCTTACTGATCTTCTCCTGCAGTGAAAGAGGGCTCTGGTCTTGGATGTCCAGTCCTCACAGCCCTCCCCCAAGTCTCCGACTCTTGGGAGAAGGTGGGGAACAGCCTTAAAGGGTAACCTATGGGACCTGGGACCATATTGGTATCCTCTGGGGGCTTCAGTTGCCCCCATGTTCACAAGATGAGTAGACACAAGGATCCCAGAGCACCTTCCTGTTTGGGTTAAGACTAACAGACCGTGAGACCCAGGACTGTCCCTTCCTCTTCTCTTGCCCTGTTTCACATCTATATAGTGGGGGCACTGGATTGGAATGGAGGAGTACCACAACCCAAGTGCTCCTAGGAGCCCTGGGGAGGGGTCTATACTATGTGGATTCCTGGGCCCTTCCCCTACTTTGCTGACTCCCAATCCAGAGGTGGGCCCAGAGCTGCATGTGTGACCTAAGCTGATCTGGGTAGCCCTGATTGGGCTCCTGTCCTACAGTTTGAGAGGATGATCCACCTCCCTGCACAGTACTCAGCAGTAAAGGAGGCCTGGGGGCAGGGGAGGGTAAAGACAGGACAGGAAGAGAGACCACAGGACCCCCAATTCATGTTACTATCCTGGAGGTAGGTGGGTCAAGGGTGGGGTGTCATTACAGCCTTCCCAATCCCCATCCCAAGCCTGGCCCCTCTGCCCCCTGCTCTGAGCCCCAACCCTGCTGTCCGGGCCTGGGGGGCCCCACTCTGGCTCTTGCCCAGCTTTGTTCCTGGCCTCCTCCCGCAGCCCCTGTGGCTGGGCCCAAAGCCAGAGCTGAAGCCGCAGACACAACAATCCAGCTAAGCTCGGCTCAGAGCCAGAGACAGGGGGTGAGGTGTGGGGGCAGCAATGGAGGACCGGCAGGAACAGGGGAGGGAGGAGGGGAGCTTCAGCTGTGAGAAGATCTCAAGGCTTCAGTGGCCTGGATGGTCACCACCACCAGGACCCAGACATAAAGACAGACACAAAACAGGTACACCAGGTGGACATAGATGTCCTCCAAATACACATAAAAACCCAAGGGCACCATTTGTGTGGCTACATAGAGACATAAAACAGAGCCCACAAGCACCAACTCTGGGAGACAATTATTGGCTTCCCCTTTTACAGCAGTGGAAAATGAGAACCAGACAGTTCACTAGCCCAAGGGGGATAAGCAGCTGGGGCCAGGTCTTGAACCCAGCTCTA
Source organism: Galagoides demidoff (assembly GCA_963574575.1). NCBI lineage: Eukaryota > Metazoa > Chordata > Mammalia > Primates > Galagidae > Galagoides > Galagoides demidoff. The sequence goes on along the minus strand of CAUYQV010173256.1, from coordinate 1,414 downwards.
TTTGGCTACAAAGCCCAGTGACCACAAGTGAAATGGAATGTGGAATCTGAACATGCTTTGTAGGAAAAGTCAAAGCTGCTCACTTAGGCACACTGCAGACTAGGACAGACACAGAGAGACAAAGGGTAGGACTCAGACACTCACTGAGGTGCCCACAGACTCTCCTTCGACCGTGCTGGCCCTCAGCTCCTGCCTACCTGGCTGGCCCGAAGCTCACTCTCCGTGGCCTGCAGAGTCCTCTCCAGTGTGGCCACCTGGTCCAGCATGGCCCGGCGCTCCCGCTCGCTGCGCCTCACACTCTCCTCTTGCAGGGCCAGCTCTGCCTGGGCACCACTCAGCCGCCCATCAACACTGCGGCGGGCTGCAGCCACCACCCAGTCCCATCAGGCATGGCGAGGCACAGTCCCAATACCTGAACCAGGCCACAGAATGCCCAGCCCGCGCTCTGCCCAACACAAGACCAGACTGCCTATACCCTTAAAGGTACATGAGTCTGGACATGAGTGAAGATGACCAGGGAGGGTGCCCTACAGGGGACAGCCCTGAGTCACAGGGCCAGGACAGAGACAGACAGATTCCCCAGACTCCTATCTCAGCTGCTCAAAACATAAGAGAGCAGAGTAGGGACCCTGGGAGTCAAATTTACCTTCCTCACTCTCAGCCACGGCCTTCTGCAGCTGCCTGGCCCGCGAGGTCATGTTGTCCCTCTCTGCCTCCATCTCAGCCAGCTGGCGACTCAAGGCACTTGTCTGGGCCCTAAGATCATCCTGTAGTGCAACGTTGGGGGAAAGAGGAAAACCATGCTCGGACACCCTGCGTTCCCCCCAAGGCTCTTAGCCACATAGTTCTCTCTTGGCCTACTAACACCCGAGCTCACCCGTTCTCTCTGGGCACCCCGCAGCTCCTGCAGGAATTCCCGGAGGGCCCCCCGCACTGCCTCTGGTTCCAAGTCTGGAGGTGCTGGGGACATGGCAGGTCCTGGCGATGATGGCTGGGCCCCAGGACTGTACACTAGGGGGCTGGGGCTGCTGCGGCCTTCCTCGCTTTCTAGAAGAAAAGGCGTGCTTGGGATGCGGGAGCCACTGGCCTTCCCTGCCTGAAGGGTGGCTGCAGGCCCTGAACACATCTCAGTCACTTTGTCCTCTCACCCTTTGCAACGAGGCCACTCTGTATCACCCTCAGCTCCTTCTAGAACAGTCCTGGTCCAGCCCCCGGGGCCTCAGTTCAAGCTATTCCCTCTCTCCCACCAGTTTCTCTCTGCCTGGCCCAACCTTTTTTTTTTTTTTTTTGAGACGGAGCCTCAAGCTATCCCCCTGGGTAGAGTGCCATGGCATCATAGCTCATAGCAACCTCCAACTCCTGGGCTCAAGCGAGTCTCCTGCCTCTGCCTCCCAAGTAGCTGGGACCACAGGCG
>CAUYQV010173254.1:0-29851 GCA_963574575.1 Galagoides demidoff | reverse complement strand
TCTGCTCTTTCCATTTATCACTGTTCTGTACACAGCTGTCCATGTGGTCACACGGCCCTCATAGTTGTCTACAGTGACAATAACCAGCTCTGCACACCAGCAATACCTGCTAGCTCAGGCTTGGTCTCCCACCAACCACTCACTGCCTGGCTCTACCCTGCACCCCTCAAGAACAAGGTCAGACCTCACTCAGGCCATCAAACATTTTCTGTACAGATCCAGATAGAAAATTCAGACCGTAGCACCCTAAGTCTGTGTTATCCATGGCAAAGGCACAAATGAACGTGTGGGTGTGTCCCAGCAAAACTACTTATGAGCCCTGAAATCTGAATTTCCTAGAATCTTCAAGTGTCAGAAAACATTCCTTTGATTTTTGCTTTTTTTTGAGACAGTCTCACTTTGTTGCCCTTGGTAGAGTGCCATGGTGTCATAGCTCAAAGCAAGCTCAAACTCTTGGGCTCAGGCGTTTCTCTTGCCTACACCTCCCAAGTAGCTGGAACTATGGTGCCCACCACAACACCTGCCTATTTTTTTTTTTTTAAAGAGACAGAGTCTCACTGTGTCACCCTTGGTAGAGTGCTGTGATGTCACAGCTCACAGCAAACTCCAGCTCATGGGCTTAGGTGATTCTCTTGCCTCAGCCTCCCAAGTAGCTGGGACTACAGGCACCCGCCACGATGTCCAGCTATTTTTTTGTTGCAGTTTGACCGGGGATGGGTTTGAACCCACCACCCTCTGCTTATTTTAAGAAGTGGCGTCTCGCTCTTGCTCAGACTGGTCTTGCACCAGTGAGTTCAGGCAATCCACCTGTGTGGGCCTCCCAGAGTGCTAAGATTATAGGCGTGAGTCACTGCACCCCACCCTGACATTCCTTGGGGTGTGTGGGGGGATGGGGGTTGTTTTGAGACAAGTGTTTCACTTGGTCACCCCTGGTAGAGTGCCATGGCATCTTAGCTCACTCACAGTGGTTACAGCAACCTCAAACTCTTGGGTTCAAGTGATGCTCTTGCCTCAGCCTCCCAAGTAGCTGGAACTACAGGTGCCCACCTCAGCTGTTTTAGAGATAGGGTCTCACTCTGGCTCAGGCAATCCACCCAATTGCTGGGATTTTAAAAACATTTTTAGCAGCTTGATGCCCATAGCACTGTGGTGGCGGGTTCAAACCCAGCCTGGGCCAGCTAAACAGTGACAACTGCCAACAAAAAATAGATGGGCATTGTGGCAAGCGCCTGTGGTCCCAGCAACTTGGAAGGGTGGAAGCTACTTAGGCAAGAGAATTGCCTAAGCCCAGAAGTTGGAAGGTTGCTGTGAGCTGTGTGAAGCCAGGACACTCTAAAGTGTGACTCTGTCTCTACAAAAATAAATAAGTAAAAAAAACATTCTTAGCTCCTGGTCTGTATAAAACCAGGCAATGGCCTAGACCTGGTTCACAGGCTAAGTCCTAACCCTGGCCTCCTGTAATTTTACTAGGCTGACATTGGAGGATCCAGGGCTAAAATAATGACCTAAGAAAGGTGAAGATGGACGTGGGAAACCAAAGAGGACCCAACAGAAGAATTTCATGTTCCTGAAAGTTCTAAGACTTGTTTCTAATTCTCCAGAGGCCTGGATAGCTCAGCCCTCTGGAAATTCCCTGCAACAGAGAAGCCTGTCCTGAGACCAAAGTGATGGTTCAGAGTTTCATTTTTCCTGCTGGAGGTGAACACAGGAAAAGAGCAGACCCCAAATCCACTGCTCCCCACACATGCCCCACTCCCATTCAGCTTATTACCAGCTCACAGCAGAAAAGTGATCCACCGTGCCAGGAAAGAATGGACATCAGACTTCCCTCTATAGCCTCCAACATTCTAAATGAACTAAGAAAATCCAGTCTTTATCAGGGCTAAGTCCTGTTTATTGAGCCTCTCAGAAATGTACCAGATCAGTCCTAGAGACAGAGAGTGACTAAGTGGGTGCTGGGTCTCTTCCAGTGGATTGTGAGGTGGCCGTATGTATCTGAATAAACCAAAAACCACTGTACACTTTTAATGGGTACACTGAATGGTTTGTGGACTTTACATTAACCCAACTGTTCTAAAACCGCCAGACATGACCTACACATTGAATTCCCACAAGCCCGTTTAACTGGGCTATTACTCAGTGTGTAAATCAAAGCACTGAGACTCCCTCCAAAGACACCATTAGTTCTAAGGCCTTTGCTGTGGCCATCCTTGGACTAATATGAACCGTGAGTTCTTGGTGACATAGGTGGTTAAGGTTAGAGAGCCCAAGGCCAGCATGGCTCTAGGACCTGTTCCCAGTCTTCTAAAGCTAACCCCCCCCCTTAGGTCAGTCCTGGGGGCCACTATAGAGGCTGGACTCTACTGTGGAGGTGAGGAAAGGCTCAGTGTGAACCTTCACCCAGAAGCAGCTGCTGTTCTAGGGCTTTCTGAAAACAGCTGGGACCTTCCAGTTTCCTACCTACAAGGTCAGCCACTGCTTTCCATTCGCCCTGTTCCTAAACCGGGGTTAGGATTTAGCTATTAGTGCCCATAAGCCACCATAAGGCAGTGACCTATAGGCCTGTGATCCCTATGGAGGAGCCTCTGGTCATAAACCTGGGCTAGCATTGTACAGACTACAGGAGTCCTGGACCCTGTCTGTGTGGGACTCCCATGGCCATGCAGGAGACAGCTCAGCTGCCCCACCCTGGAGAGGAATGAAACCTGAGCAGCAGGAAAGGTGGATGCTTGTACTCTCACCAAGGGGCATGTGCAATAAAGGGGCAAGTGTGACTAGGCTCAACTTGGCCAACCCAGGTCATGTGCCATCTGGCCACTAGTTACTGCAGGGTTATGAGACCTCTGAGACTCCTGGTGATCTGTAAAGGAGCAATCATCTCTGCACCAGGGCAGCTGAGACCAGTGCAGATCACATGTATTTTGTGGATTCTGTTCAGGCAGAACTGTCGCACGCGGCAGGAAAATCAACCACATCCCATGATGAGTGTATTGGCCAAGGGAGAAGTCTGAGGTGTGGATGGATTTGATAAATGAGGTGTTGTGGGGACAGTTTCTCTGTATATCAGGTTTCCTTTGCCCAGTGTGGGCTCCACTCAGATGGGCCAGGAGAAAAAGCAGGGCCTCCCCACCCCCACAGCAGGAAGCAAGCTCTAGGCCTGGCCCAGGTGGCAGGAGCTGGGTCCTGAGCTGTGTCGGAGCACTTCTGATAGAAGACAACAGGTGTCAGTTGATAGCCTTTGGGAAGAGTAAGCCTCTTCAAGGCCACACCCATTCCTGAGGCACCTACTGTGGTGCCCACCTAATTCAGAGGTTCCAGTCTGGTGTTCTCCAGGTCACCGGCAGCTGTGGGCTTCAAACAGGTCCACCCATACCCAGGAAGACCTGCCATCTCCACTGCAGTGTGTACAGAGAATGTCTCATGGTTTTTACCTGGTGTTATCCCAGCCTCAACCCCACCTCCTTCCCACTGTTGGTCCCCAGGCTACAACATACCCAACTGTGTAATATACACCACTCATTTAAGTCCATTCAATCACATTCAGCCCCTTCCAGGCTTTGCCCTCAGAACCACACCTTGGTGGTCCTGACGAGGGAAAATGGAGCAGCTCCCACTTTTGGAGAGGATACATAAGCTTCCAAGCAATCACATAGACATGGAGAATCTTTACAATTGGCTTAAAAACAGACCCAGGGACCATGCAAATGACCAGGGGAGGAAAATGAGTGAATAGTGACTAGGGAAGACCACAATGACACTGGCCCTCTGGTCACTGAGCCCAGACTCCACTGATCCCTGGGGAGGCAGAACTATTAGGTAATGCCCAGACAGTGCAGAGACCATGTCGTCTGGGGCAGTTACGCCCTTGTACTTTAGATCAATAACTTATTTCTAGTCTTTTTGCTTTAAAGTACTTCTAGCGTCTAGCTAGCATTCTTCTACTGAAACTGAAGTTTCTCTATTAACTGGTAAGTCTACTGGTTTTATTTTTGAGGTGGAGTCTCACTATGTCACCCTCGCTAGAGTGGCATGACATTACACCTCACAGCAACCTCCAACTCTTGGGCTTAAGAGATTCTCTTACCTCAGCCTCCCAAGTAGCTGGGACTACAGACGCCCACCACAACACCTGGCTATTTTTCTTTTTCTGTCGTAGTTGTCATTGTTTAGCTGGCCCTAGGCCAGGTTCAAATCCGCTACCCTCGGTGCATGTGGCCAGCGCCATAACCATTGTGCTACGAGCACCAAGCCTGGTTAGTCTATTTGTATTCATTATGCTTAACTGGCTTTGATACACAGGTTATCTTGCCCCATGCTTACCATTTACCTTTATTTACCTTTATTTTCTCCTTTAGAGCTGTAGTGGGGACTGGTACCACACAGGAGGTGGTTTGCAGGCACGTGAGTGAAGCTTCACCTGTATTTATGGTTGCTCCCCACCCCACATCACTGCCTGAGCTCTACCTCCTGTCACATCCCCCACCTCCCTGGAAAAACTGTCCTCCATGAAACCAGTCCCTGTCTCCATCACACAGATCACCACCTGAGGTCTACCCCCTGCTAAAGCCCCCCTATCCATGGAAAAGTTGTCTTCAATGAAACTGGTCCCTGGCGCCAGTAAGGCTGGTACTGCTCTTTTAGAGACAGGGCCTCCTTTTGCTTCTGTCATCCAGGCTGCCATCAGCAGAGTAATAATCACAGTTTACTGCAACACTGAACTCCTGGCTTCATGTGGTCCTCCTGCCTAAGCCTCTGGAGTAGGTGGGATTACAGGAACACACCACCATACTCAAGCTTCCATTTGGTCTTAATTCACTGAGGGCCTACCAACTTCTCTGCTCCTCACCCTTTCTCTTGGCTTAATTCTTTACTTAAGATTATTTATCTTACTTCTGAATAACAGGTTAGCCCAATAATGACAGCATTTAAGATATGGTTCCATAATCTTGTGGCTTTTGTTGCTGTTGAAATTTTTTTAGTTGGATTGTTCCTTTGCAGGGAACATGCCTGTGAACATTCTTAACATTCCCTTCATTCCTGTGAACTTCATCGACCAATGTCTGTTACATCCTACAAATTTCACTTGTGAGTCTAAGCATGACTTCATTGATCTGACCTAGGATTCCTTCACAGTTGCAGATTCTGAAGATGAGTCAGTCCTAGAAAAACCACTGTTGATTACCTCTTTGAACACTTGTCTATCCATTCCTTCTGCTCTTAAAATTCCTTTTTTTCTTTTTTTGAAGATAGAGTCTCACTTTGTTACCCTCGGGCGAGTACCATGGTGGTCACAGCTCACAGCAACCGCCAACTCTTAGGCTTAAGAGATTCTCAGCCTCCCAAGTAGCTGGGACTATAGGCACCCACCACAACACCTGGCTATTTTTTGCTACAGTTGCCATTGTTTATCAGACCCGGGCTGGGTTTGAACCCACCACCCCTGGGTGTATGTGGCCAGCACCCTAACCATTGAACTATGGGTGCTGAGCCTTTAAAAATATGTACTCTCGTTTTGTCTTTTCCTATTTCCTACCTCCATTATAAAATTCCTTCAAACATAAACTTTGAGTTCACAAATTCATTCCTTAGCTGTTATCAGACCCTGTATCCCCTCCAAAATGGCAAGGAGACACCACAGATGTGTTCCCTTTAGGTCCGGATGGACACCAGGAGGGTCCCCTCTGCACTTGGGGATTGTCACTAAATAGGTCAAGCCACCCAAACCCCCTGCCCCTAAGCCACAGCCACTGGTTGACAAGGGGTGGGCCTGTCTTGCTAAGCAAAGTCAAGCCTTCATTAGGCTCTCCAGACCAACGCTGGCAAGGCCACTGATCTTCCCAAAACATACAGTATCAGTTCCCAGTGCACAAGTATTAACACGTGCCCATCTGGTTCCTGCTTCACTAAGGAGCCAGTCTTTTGCTTGTGTCAGAAGCCATGGCAGTGCCTGGCAGTCAAGAGGCAAAAGGTTTTCACAGGCCTGCTCTTGGCAGCCAGGTCTGTCCACTGCACCTGGGCAGGGCCCCAACTGTGCACACACATTGAGATGTAACCCTCAAATGAGCATGTCTAGAACTTACACAAATTAAACATCTGACTAAAACTGAGTTAAACAGCCTTTTCCAAAAGTGGGATCCAGGCACTGGTATTTTTTAATATTTACCAGGTAATTATAAGGCACACTCAGGGCTAAAAACCCACTGGACTATCCTATCCATAATTTCCCAGGGTAATCGTTTAAACCACAGGCTCCCTGGTTTGTAGGTCTGGTGTGAGGCCCATGAGTAGTGAGCAGAATTTTATCTGTATCTAACTGCCTTAGTGGTGTGAACACATAAGCCAGCTTCAGGGTACCCCTTGTGCATCATGAGTTATGTTCCATAAAACACAGGCAGCCTGTATACCTGGGGAGAACATGCACCCTCCCCCCCAACCCCTGGCAGAAAGGTTACCTATTCCATGAGGCCTCTCCTAGATCATCCCCAACCTGCCACAGAAGTCTGTGGCTCCTTCCAGATTTTGGCTCTGTAACTCCCATCACCACCTAACCCTTCAATCTACATGGGTTTTCCTCTCTAGGACTAAACCTGAGTTCCACAGTAGGGTGACTGCTTCTCTGGCTCACTAGCTCTGTACAGAGAACAGCACCTAATGACAGCTGCCATTTGTTAGATAACCAAGGAACTAAATGGCAGTGGTGTATGTGACACATAAGAATAAATGGTTAGTTTGGGAATGGACAAGTACCATGACCTCTAACAGGCTTGGTTAAGGTGGGATTTTGAATCAGGAAAGGGCATTTGTAGACAGAGACCAACCCAAACCCATTTGCAAGTCCCCATAGATCAGTGGGCTAAAGGAGAAACAGCAAATTCCAGCTGGGAAGACCTGTGACCTCATCTGTTTTGCAAACGGGAAACAGGCTCAGTGGCAGTGAGTAGCTCATGCCTGTAATCCTACCACTCTGGGAGGCCTAGGCAGACTGATTGACTGAGTTCCAGAGTTCAAGACCAGCCTGAGCAGACCCTGTCTCTACTAAAAATAGAAAAACTGAGGCAAGAGGATCACTTTTGAGTCCAAGAATTAGAGGCTGCTGTGAGCTATGATGATGGCATGGCACTCTACCCAGGGCAAGAGCTTGAGATTATCTTGGGCAGGCAGCACCTGTGGCTCAGTGGGTATGGTGCCAGCCCCATATACCAAGGGTGGTGGGTTCAAATCCAGCCCTGGACAAACCACAACAAAAAAAATAGCTGGGTATTGTGGCAGGCGCCTGTAGTCCCAGCTACTCAGCAGGCTGAGGCAAAAGAATCGCCTAAGCCCAGGAGTTGGAGGTTGCTATGAGCTGTGTGATGCCCTAGTACTCTACCGAAGGTGATAAAGTGAGACTGTCTCTACAAAACAAACAAACAAACAAATGCGCCCGTAGCTCAGTGGGTAGGGCAGTGGCCACACACACTGAGGTTGGTAGGTTCAAACTCAGCCCGGGCCAGCTAAACAACAATGCCAACTCTAACAACAAAAATAGACAGGCGTTGTAGCAGGTGCCTGTAGATCCTGCTACTTGGGAGGCTGCTGAGGCAAGTGAATCGCTTAAGCCCAAGAGTTTGAGGTTGATGTGAGCTGTGATGCCATAGCACTCTATTGAGAAAGAGGTAGTGGGACTCTGCCTCAAAAAAAAAAAAAAAACAAAAGAAAAAAACAGGCCCAGAAGCAGCTTGTCCACGGACTCCATCCTGGCTTTCGCATGTGCATTGTTAACAACACCTTCCCGGTGTACCTGGCTCCTATACACCTGTGCCAGAATAGGCACAAGGAAAGTCTTCCCGCAACTTAAATGAACTCATAAGACTTTATAAAATACTTTTGCCTTCCTGAATTAAGATGCAAATTTTCTCAATGAAGGAACTAATATAAGAACAGTTATAGTTTAATTTTTTACAAAAAAACTTGTGCAATATTCCATTGAAGACCGAAATGCATAAGCTAATAATTTGGTACCCTTTCTCAGAAACAAAATCTGAGTTGGCAGAACTTAGTCCTCCCATTACTCAACTAATGGGAAGTAGAATCCTAAAATCCAGCTCACACTTTTAATTCAACTCCTGCCTATATCTGACAATGCAACGTATCCATTTAGTGTTGTAAAAGTGTAAGGATTTATTTAATAAATCTAGCTTAATATTAGTTAATAATTTAAGATACAAAAACATATTATTTCAATACAAGAAGTGAAAATTAATACATTACTTAACAAGTGGGGTGCAGTAAGGCTAATAAATATCACACATCTCACCCCCCCAAATCTAAAGGGAAATTAATTTAAACTCATGAATTTTTTTTTAATTGAAACAGAATCTTATTTTGTCACCCTCGGTAGAGTGCCATGGCGTCATAGCTCACAGCAACCTCAAACTCTTGGACTCAAGCAATTCTCTTGCCTCAGCCTCCCAAGTAGCTGGGACTATAGGCGCCCCACAATGCCCAGCTATTTTGTATTTGTTTAGCAGGCCCAGGCCAGGATCAAACCCATCAGCCCTAGAGCATGTGGCCAGCACCCTAACCACTGAGTATAGGTGCCCAGCCTGAACTCATGAATTTTTAAACTAAAGTTTAGAAGTCTACTAAATAGGCCAGAAATAAATAGGTGGCCCACACCTATAATCTTATCACTGTGGGAGGCCAAGGCAGGTGGATTGCTTGAGTTCAGCAAGTTCAAGACCAGCCTAAGCAAGAGAGACCCCATCTCTACCAAAAATAGAAAAACTGAGGCAAGATAATCGCTTGAGGTTTCTGTAAACTATGCTCCACACTCTGCTTAGGGTAGAAGAGTGAGATTCTGTCTCAAAAAATAAAACATCCACCAATGATGCTTAGTTTTAAATAAATCTTGCAATTGCATTTAACAATATTTAGTCATTTAGGAACTTACAGATACTATTAGGTCTTTTTTTTTTTTTTTAAAAGAAAGTCTCACTGTGTTGCCCAGGCTAGAGAGTGCCATGGCATCAGCCCAGCTCACAGCAACCTCAAATTCCTGGGTTCAAGGGATGCTCCTGTCTCAGTCTCAGGAATAGATGTGATTACAGGTACCTGCCACAACGCTTGGCTATTTTTTGTTGTTATAGTTTGGCCAGGCAGGGTTTGAACCCACCACCCTCAGTATATGGGGCTGGCACCCTACCAACTGAGCCACAGGTGCCACCCAATTTTTTTCTGTTCTTAATAGAGATGGAGTCTCCTCTTGCTCAGCTGGTCTTAAACTCCTGAGCTCAAGTGATCCTCTTGCCTCAGCCTCCCAGAGTGCTAGGATTACAAGCATCAGCCACCTTGTCTGACCACTACTGAGTCTTTTTTCTCAAAGTACAGATTAAATCTAAAAAGACATAGTTAATAAAATATTTTCTAATCTAAAACACACATAGTATACATAAATGAATTAACTCTCAATGTACCTACATACATACAAATTAAACAATTCTTAGGAGAGTTATTTTAATTCTTGTTTAGCCATTTAGCAGAAGCAACATCTTAGGTGAGTCATTCTATTCAAGGATTATTTAAAAATGTGTAATAATAAATACTACAGTTGATCCCACCTAAAAAAACTCTTCAAAGATCTCTTCCTATCAACTAGAAGTTGGAGGAAAATATAATTTAAGAAATAAAATGGCGTTCCCTCTCAAAGATATTAAAACTCAGGTCACTAGCAGTCAGCCCAGACCCTGCTTCAATTCCAATGGTTTAAGTTAGAAGATCCTTGCCCTGAAAGATGATCTTGTACCTCCTATCCAGTGACAGTCCATCCAGTATACAGGATAAAAAGCACAGACAAAAATCTAAGTTTCTACCGGGTTGACTTTAAAGTTGATTAAAGAGTATTTCAATTCATTAAAGAAAATAAGGCTTACAAAAGACATATTTAATTTATTTTGTTTGTTCATCAGCACAAGGGTTCTACTGAGCAGAGAGCAATGGTGTCGTAGCTCACTGCAACCTCAGACTCAGGCTATGGGCATCCTGCTACCTCAGCCTCTGAAGCCGCTGTGATTATAGGCACCTTGCCACAGTGCCTGGCTGGGTTTTTCAATTTTTTTCATGAGTCAGGTTCTCACTCTTGCTCCTGAAGCTCAAGCAATCCTCTTGCCTCAGCCTCCTACAGTGCTGGGATTATTACAGGCATGAGCCACTACTCCCAGCTACATTTATTTCAATAACTTGGTAAATTTCAAATTGGCTCCTTTTAGTAGTAAAAATAATACTTTGTATTTGGTGTAGGAACCAAATAAATTTGCCTATTACTGTGACAGTACAAACAATACTATGTTAAGTGTAAGTTTTATATACAAACAACTAAACTTTTCAATGTCTAGTTTGAAGCAGCATTGAAGCTTTCAACTGCCACGTGGCAATAAGCTAATGTGTATCCTGCCATTCCAAGGCCAAACTCACTAGGGGTTCCTCACTTTAAGGCCAAGATTGCCATGTTATTGATAAAGTAACATGAAGTCAGCCTGCCAGCCTGCTTGCAAAATAAGAACAATTTTTATCTTAAAGGTGATACCAGCCAGGTGCCGTGGGAGGTTGAGGCAGGAGGATCACTTGAACTCAGGAGTTTGAGACCAGCTCAAGCAAGAGTGAGATCTGTCTCTAATTAAAAAAAAAAAAGAAGCTCAGTGCCTGTGGCTCAAGTGACTAAGGCGCCAGCCACATACACCTAAGGTGGTGGGTTTGAATCCAACCTGGCGCGCCAAACAATGATGGCTGCAACCAAAAAAAAAAAAAAAAAAATAGCCAGGTGTTGTGGCGGGCACCTGTAGTCCCAGCTGCTTGGGAGGCAGAGGCAGGAGACTTGCTTGAGCCCAGGAGTTGGAGGTTGCTGTAAGCTGTGATGCCATAGTACTCTAACCAGGGGGACAGCTTGAGGCACTGTCTCAAAAAAAAAAAAGAGGCTTGGCACCATAGCACAGTGGTTACGGCACCAGCCACGTACACAGAGGCTGGCAGGTTTGAACCTGGCCAGAGCCAACTCTCCAGTTCATTTAGAAGTCAGCATCCAAGGTAAAAGAATTCTCTGTTGGACTTGACATCACTCCCATCCTCTGATATTCGCCTACTCTCTTCTCAAAGAAGTTAGTCTTTCCTTCCAGTGAAATATTCTCCATAAAGTCAAATGGATTTTCTACTCTGAAAACCTGAAAAGGTTCACATCAAGATATAAATATAGAACAACAGTTTCAAAAGCAACAGAAGGGTATGAACAATACTTTACCTTGTTGAAACCCAGTTCCAGCATAAGTCTGTCTGCCACAAACTCAATGTACCGCTTCATTAACGTGCAATTCATCCCAATGAGCTTCACAGGCAAGGCCTCAGTGAGGAACTCCTAGGGACCAAAATAGCTTCTGAATATCACCAAGGCACAAAAGCACCTAGCAAGCACTAGAGCAGTGGTTCTCAACCTTCCTAATGCCATGGCCCTTTAATACAGCTCCTGTGGGTCGTGACCTACAGGTTGAGAACCACTGCACTAGAGTGACTTGTACATGTCACCCACCTGTTCTATCTTAACAGCATTGATAATTATTTCTTTTACTCTCTGCTCCGATGGTTTGTGTACCAGGTGTTTGAACATCAAGCAGGCAAAGTCACAGTGTAAACCCTAGAAGAAAAACGGTCAAGATCACTAAAGGCAGAACACTGTAACATGGAATATGAAGCTATCTACATTCTCCTTATACAACTTGCTCAGCCATACAGAGAGCACTGGAACTATCAAAGGGAAGGTGACCTCTACCTCTGAGGCAGGGTCAGCCCATCCAAGGCCTAGAAAGCTACCACCTAGGTAAGGACAAGCCACACCTATTCTTCTGTAAGGTGGTGCGGAGCCAGAACTTTCACTGAAAGTATTCTTTCTATAACTACAAGCTCTAATTTGGGTACTACATCCAATAAATAGGGAGGGCAAATGTCAGTGACAAGGCTAGTTAGATTTTAGATGCTCCAGAAATGTGATGGGATTTTAAGTGACCCAACCTCCCATAAGCTTCAAAGCTGATTTCCCTACATAGGAAGGAAAGTCTACGAGGCAAGATGGACTGTGTTCAGTATATTCAGTTGGCCCCCAGTATGGTAGGGTTCATGTCCCTGGCCTTTCAAATGTGACATACACTAGAAATCTAGGCACTTTCACCTTCCTTTCTTCGGTTTAATCCCATTATGTTCAAAGACATGCCCTGAATCAAAATGAATCCTCATTTCATTGACAGGCTTTATCAACAAACTTTTTTTTTTTTTTTGAGACAGTCTCACTTTTCTCTGTGGTACAGTGCTACAGCTTCACAGCTCACAGAAACCTCCAACTCTTGGGCTTATTAAGAGATTCTCTTGCCTCAGCCTCCCGAGTAGCTGGGACTACAGGCACCTGCCACAATGCCCAGCTTTTTTTTTGTTGTAGTTGTCCCTGCTGTTTTAGCTGGCCAGGGACGGGTTCGAACCCACCACCCTCAGTATATGGGCCAGTGCCCTACTGACTGAGCCATAAGTGCTACCCTCATCAACAACTTTTAAGTAGAAAATAGGATCACATATAATACCAGGCAAGAGTAATAAAACATCTCTTCAAAAACTCTCACCAAGTATTTGAGTTTTGTGCACTCAAGGGCAATATGCATGTACTAATAATGTATTATATTGAAAATGCAAGTAAAGGCTTGGCGCCTGTGGCTCAAGCGGCTAAAGCGCCAGCCATATACACCAGAGCTGCGAAGGCAGGAGAATCACTTGAGTCCAAGAGTTGGAGGTTGCTGTGAGCAGTGATGCCACAGCACTCTATCCAGGGCAACAGCTTGAAGCTCTGTCTCAAAAAAAAAGAAAATGCAAGTAAAATAATTTCAGTAAATTGAAGTACAGTAGAACCTCCACAGTTGACCACCTCCCTGCATTCACCACTTCCTTATGCTGATGTAATTTTCATAGACTGGACATGTACCACATGCATGTATCTGTACCGTAGGCCTAGTTCCTTATGTTGACCACCTCTATACGTTAGTCCCTTGACTGGCCAACTTACAGAGGTTCTACTGTATTTCCTTCTTTACTGAGCATATATTTGGTTCAAGTTTTTTTTTGAGACAGAATTTCACTATGTTGCCCTCAGTAGAGTGCTGTCGCATCACAGCTCACAGCAACCTCAAACTCTTAGGCTTAAGTGATTCTCTTGCCTCAACCTCCCAAGTAGCTGGGAATACAGGTGCCCGTCATAATGCCTGGCTATTTTTTGGTTGTGGTTGTCATTGTTGTTTGGCAGGCCCAGGCTGGGTTCGAACCCTCTAGCTCCAATGTCTGTGGCTGGCACCCTAGCTGCTGAGCTATAGGCACCAAACCTAAACTTTAAAGTATTAAATGTGTATATGATGGCATCTGTTATCTTCAGTCTCCTTTAGTGGACATAATAAGAATAAGGCTTAGGTTGTAGACGATTGGGCTACAAGCTTGCCTGTTATTTGATTTAGACTCACCTCATCTCTGCTAATAAGTTCATTGGAAAATGTGAGGCCAGGCATCAGTCCTCGTTTCTTGAGCCAGAATATTGATGCAAAAGAACCAGAAAAGAAGATTCCTTCCACTGCCGCAAAGGCTACAACACGTTCTCCTATTTAAAGAGTTTCTAGTAAGTAAAGTGTTGATATTTATGGGAATGGCCAACAATCCAGTATCAGGTTTAAGTAGGGTCAAAGGTCTCCTTACCGTAGGTAGCCTCTTTGTCCCCAATCCAACGCAAGGCCCAATCTGCCTTCTTCTTGACGCAAGGCATTGTTTCAATAGCATTGAAGAGAAATTCCCTAGTAGGGATATAAAGCATCAGCAATTACAGCATCACAGGCAAGACCTGATCACAAACTTTTAGATCAGTGCTGGGATGAAGGCCAGATTCTAGTATTTGCCAATTCTCTCCCCAAAAGAACTCACACTGAAATGTTTTTCTTTTTACTGATTAGCTTTTCCTTCCAGTGTTCTTTAAAAACCTCAACATTCATTTCATTTATGTTGATTAATAAGTCTCTGTATCTTGTACTCCATACTGAGCTCCAAAGTCTATGAACACTAAAACTTAGTCCATTATACCAGGGACGATCTTGCCATCATTATTTATTTATTTATTTTTGTAAGACAGAGTCTCACTTTGTTGCCCTCACTAGAATGCTGTGGTGTCATAGCTCACAGCAACCTTAAATGCCTGGGCTCAAGCGATTCTCCTGCCTGAGCCACCCAAGTAACTGGGACTACAAGTGCCCACCACAATGCTCAACTATTTTTAGAGACAAGGTCTCGCTCTGGCTCAGGCTGGTCTCGAAGCTATGAGTTTAGGCAATCCACCCCCCTTAGCCTCCCAGAGTGCTAGGATTATAGGCGTGAGCCACAGCATCCGGCCTACTGCTTTCATTATTTCAAATCCAGATCATAGTTGCCAGGCACTATCATCTTTAAAGAACCATAAAATCTTCACTGTTATTATCTCACTAAATAAACAGCAAAGATTATCATTGGGTGTGTTATTGGGACACCACCATATCTATGTAATTAAAGCAATATAGTAAACTACCTGAGATTGCTTCCTACTAGACTTCTAAGCTACACTATTGATCCCATATCAGGAAAGCAAACTGGTGAGCCCTGCACCTACCTGGATCTTCCTTACTACCTTCTATTTCCTTCATCCTGGTTGCCCAGCTTAGGAGTCTATTTCCCATCCTATTCCCACCCAGATGACCTTGTGTTCTGAAGCTAAGGTCACTAGACATTGGGTTCTTTCCATTCTCTTTCCATCTTAGTACCTTCCTCTTTGAGTTGGCCTGCGTCTCCCTATTCCCGAGGCTTACCATCTAGACTTTCCTAATCCTATCCCTGTGTCAAACCCTCAATCATGCCTCTACATGTTCTCATTTTTATTTACAACATATTCAAATCTCCACCCACAGGGCTGGACACAGTGGCTCATGCCTGTAATCCTAGCACTCTGGGAGGCCGAGATGGGCAAATTGTTTGAGTTTAGGAGTTTGATACCAGCCTGAGCATCTCTAAAAATAGCTGGGCATTGTGGTGGGCATCTATAGTCCCAGGTGCTCAGGAGGCTAAGCCAAGAGGATCACTTGAGCTCAGGAGTTGGAGGTAGCTGTAAGCTGTGACACCACAACACTCTACCGAGGGCAACAAACCGACATTCTGTCTCTTAGAAAAAAAAAAACTCTACCCAGAGTCACCTCAGTCCTTTTGAGTTCTTATTTTCCCTCTTTACATGCTTCTGTGTAGTCTACAATAGCCACTTAAGACTTCAGCTTCGCCACTGTCACTCCATATAAGGCTCCTTCCCTAACGCTGACCTTGTAATCTCTTTAGGGGGCAAGTCCTCCTCTACCATCCAGCCCCAGCCCCACAGTCAAGGTTCTCAAAATGGTGTCACTTGAGTTAAAGACCCTTAAGCCTAAATTTTACTTCCTCATATCCAACACCTAGAGATTATTATTATTTTTTTAAGAGACAAGAGTTTCACTTTGTCGCCCTCAGGTAGAGTGCCATGGTGTCACGGTTCACAGCAACCTCCAGGTATTGGGCTTAACCGATTCTCTTGCCTCAGTCTCCCACGTAGCTGGGACTACAAGCACCCACCACAATGCCCAGCTATCGTTTTTTAGAGTCTTACTTTATTGCCCTCGGTAGTGCTGTGGCGTCACACAGCTCATAGCAACCTCCAACTCCTGGGCTTAGGCAATTCTCTTGCCTCAGCCTCCTGGGTAGCTGGGACTACAAGCACCTGCCACAATGCCCAGCAATTTTTTTGTTGCAATTTGGCTGGGGCTGGGTTTGAACCCTATATGCAGCCAGTGCCCTACTCACTGAGCCACAGGCGCTGCCCAGATTATTTTTTCAAAAGAAGGCATTAGACTGGTTGTTCAACAGTACCCTCATAACTGTAAATGAATGACTAATAAAGTGAATTTAGATTCCTTGCTAAAAGCAGACATGACTATGGGTGCCAGAAACAACTATGACTGCTTAGTCATTCTGGAGTCATTTTTATGCCTATATGAACCAAAAACTTGAAATAAAGCTTACACTTAATGAGTCCTCAACTTTTTGCCTACCACTTGCATACTCACCTTTCTTGGGAATCTTTAATGTAAGTGTCAATAAGGAGACTATACATTTCAGAATGAATGTTTTCCATAGCAATTTGGAAGCCATAGAAACAACGGGCCTCTGTAATCTGAACTTCTTGGCTAAATCGCTCCACCTAGTGACAAACACATCAAAGTTAAGCTTAAGGAAAAACTAACAGCAGCAACTTTCAGCCCAAGGCACTCCCTTCTTTGTATAAAAAAACCAGTATAAGCTTTTTTTTCTATAAACATATGCTCTATTTGAATATCAGGAAACAGATAATTCCTATTTCACAGAGTTCCTGTGAGCACTTATTATCAATTGACTTTACGAAGCCATAGCAAAAAGGATCCAGTCACAGTAAGACATAAGCAACCAAATTTTCTTTAGACAGAAGTTTTTTTATTTTTTTTGTAGAGACAGAGTCTTACTTTATCGCCCTTGGTAGAGTGCCATGGCGTCATACAGCTCACAGCAACCTTCAACGCCTGGGCTTAGGTGATTTTCTTGCCTTAGCCTCCCTAGTAGGGACTAAAAGCACCCGGCCTGGCTATTTTTTGTTACAGTTTGGCTGAGGCTGGGTTTGAACCCACCACCCTCGGTATACGGAGCTGGCGCCCTACCCACTGAGCCACAGGTACCACCGCCCTAGATAGAAGTTTTACTTCAAGCATAATTAAGGGATAATTTATTCTTTGGGAAAAATATGCAACGCCTCATGAATTTGCATGTCATCCTTGGGGAGGGGCTATGGTAGTCTTCTCTGTATCCTTTCAATTTTAGTATTTGTGCTGCCAAAGTAAGCACTACAACCTAATGATCAAAATGGCAAAGCCACAAAGAGGGCAAATGTGGCCAAAAGGAGTAAGCCTCTTACTGAACACTGTCTTTGAGCCTCTCCAGTCAGGGAGTAAATATCACAGGAGAAATAAGTTCAGTTGTGTTGTGAAACAGGAGTCACCATGTAACATATATGTATATATGTATGCATACACACACAGTGTGGAAAACTAAGAAGACAAAAGCAAACTAGTTCTACTTTCAACCTTCAAGCGACTAAAAGTTGGCTTTCGGAAACTCACCAAGTTTTCATTTACTATGCCATCACTTGCTGCGAAAAAAGCCAGAACATGTGATATGAAGTATCTCTCTTCAGGCTTCAAGGTTTCCCAGTGCTGAATGTCCTTAGAAAGATCCACCTGAGTTTAGATGTTCACGATTTCAGACTCGGGCATGAAGAAGGACCGCACATCAAGCTCTTTCAAATGTCCTTTAAGTCACCTATCATGCCCTCACCCTTCACATACAGTCCCTCTCCCAATTAAAGCATCTAACATCTTCAGCGGGCAACCCTCCCCAAAGGGGATCTAAGTAACATTTCAAACAACTTATTATCGCCACCGCAGAGGTCTTCTAGAATCCCATTACCTCCTCAGCCGTCCAAAAAGACGCCTCCGCTTTCTTATACATTTGCCAAATGTCATGGTATTCGATAGGAAAGATGACAAAGCGGCGGGGGTTTTCTCTCAGCAGGGGTTCATCCTCCACGCTGGGGGTAGGTACTCTAGTTTTCTGGTGGGGGAGAAAAATAACACCAGATCTAAGGATAGGTCGGGCGAACCACATGAAATTGCCATTTTCCCAAGCCCCCTTCCTTCGGTGGCCGGCAATTCCATGTGGCTCCGTGCATCAAGGTCAGCAGTCCCATCGCATCCCCTGTGTAATAGTAAAGGAGGGTACTACAGAACTAGGGGACATGTACATATGCGCAAAGCAGGTCATTTCAGGAAGGGGTCACTTGAGCGGGAAAGGCGCCCAAGGAGGAGCTGAGGAAACAATGCGGTTTTGGCGCCGAAACGCTGGGCGCCGACTCCCTCTGCCGACCAGCCCTCTCGCCCGCATGCTCTCCACTCACCGGCTCCGGGGACTCCTGGAAGATCCTCCTCGCGGTCTTGCTGGCCAGGACGCGGGTCCCGTTCAGGGCCGGGGGCTGCAGGGAGACGCGCGTGAGGGACGGCGGCGGCCCCCTCACCCTCCCGCCCGGGCGCGCGCAGCCCACCGCCCGGCCCGTCCGGCCGCGCGCTCACCGTGTTCTCCTTGTCGGCCAGGCTGAGCCCCTTCAGCGGCGACAGCTGCAGCTGCTTGTCTCCTATGGGGGCCAGGGGTACGCGGACAGACAGCATGGCTCAGGTGAGGCGGGTGGGACTCTGCAGAGACGCGAGGAGCGAACGGACGGCCCAGCAGCCCGGCGTCCTTAAATGCCCCGCGCGCAGCGCGCCCTTTTGCAGGGTGGCCCGACGCCCTCGCCCGCTGCATCCCATTGGATGCCGGACAAGCTCCGCCCATTGAAGACCCCCGTCCTTCCGTCCCCAGGCAGCCGCATGGCTGGCGCTTCTGCGGTGTGGAGCTGGGGACTCCCGGGCAAGCCTTCCGGGGACCCCCTGGGACTCCCCCAGGACCCGTCGGCTGGCTGCTGGGATCAGGGGATCGGTCCCCTGGGGCAAAGGGCGCAGCCCCCACCCCACCCAGTACTTTAGGCGCCTTGGCGCGCAGGTACAAACGGTTTAGGATTCCTCGAGCTGCTATTGGACCTTGGAGCCCGCCTGAGAGCTCGAACAGGATCTCATCCCACAGCCCCACCCCGAAAACGCCTTGTTCCTCCACGGCCTGGGAGGGGCTTTGCAAATGAGATTAGTGCAAATGACTGAAAAAACGCTTCTGGTTTTTCGCGGGGTTTTTTGAGACAAAGTCCCACGCTGTCACCCAGGCTAGAGTGCCTTGGCGTCAGCCAGGCTCACAGCAACCTCAAGTTCCTGGGATCAAGCGAGCCTTCCGCCTCAGCCTGCGGAGTAGCTGGGAGTACAGGCGTGTGCTAAGCTCCCAGGGTCTCTTGCTCAGGCTGGTCTCGAACTCCTGAGCTCAAGGGATCTCCTTGCCTCGGACTCCCAGAGAGTTGGGATTACAGGCGTGAGCCTCCGCGCCTGCCTGAAAAACGCTTCTGGCTGTGGAAAGCTTTGCTGGGACCATTTAGCTTCGTGTCCTTGTGGTGTGGGTGCAAGGGCCCCAAGATCTGGCAGATTTGTGGGGTGATGGGTGAAGACCGTGCATCCCAAAGGTTAGAGCCGCTGGCTGCTGCGCCCCACGGCTCCGGTTGCTATGACGGGGGCAAGTGACCTGGTAACAGGGACCGCCATTTGGTTCAGTTTTCCACTGAAATCCTATCTCCTGGCCCCATCCCCAATTGTCACCCTTGTTTTTCTTTTTTTTAGAGACAGAGTATCACTTTTTCACCCTCGGTAGGGTGCAGTGGAGCCAGAGCTCACAGCAACCTCCAACTCCTGGGCTTAGGCGATTCTCTTGCCTCAGCCTCCCGAATAGCTGGGACTACAGGCGCCTGCCACATGCCCGGCTATTTTTTGTTGCAGTTTTGCCGGGGTCAGGTTTGAACCCGCCACCCTAGGTATGTGGGGCCGGCGCCCTACCCACTGAGCCATAGGCGCCGCCCTGTCACCCTTGTTTTAAAATTTGCAAGTTCGGCAAAAAAATCCTGAACGAGTTCATTCATTACTTATTGGGCATCTATAAATAGCCTGAAGAGCAATTGAAAACTCCATTGGGGTGAGGGTGGAGACAAGAACTTAATGACAGTTTCATTTTTGTGTGTAGCTTTCTGGCTTGCCAGTAACTTTTGCCCTGCAAGGGGCAAAATGCCAGAAATAAATGAAGAGAAAGAAACGTTCAGAACCCAGAAATAAGTGATAAGCCTGAGAAAACTCCAACTACAAACCTCCTCAGGGCTGTTACCAAGAGAGACTGGACTTTACACAAAGCCTTTTTCTAGATAAAATACTCTAAAGAGGCTGGGGCAGGCAGCCTTCCCACCTAGGTCTATTTCTGCGATTTCTTAAAGGACTACAGATTTGTTTTCAAAGCATTCTCATGTTGCAAAGGTTTTGAAAGACCACATCTCTTACCCAAAGTAACAGCTAAAACTTTGGTGTAGTGTCATTTGTTTAAAGCAACTCGCAGGCATTGCCTGTTACACCCTGTGCACACTTCAGCATCCATCTCCAGGAAATGGATATATTAATAATTTATGGCTTATTACAAAATTATCTATAATTTATTGGTATCATCTAATACCCAACTCACGTTCCACTTTCCCTTAATCAGCATCCAGAGTGCTCCTTTTGGTTGTTCTCTTAGGCACCATAAGCTAATTTTTAGCCCCTGCTACACTCACCATACTCTGTCTGAAACAGCCAGAAATGGTTTCATTTTGAGTGTATTTCCTGACCACTTGAATACACATATCCATTGTAGAAAACTTGCAAAAAATAAGTAGGTAGAAGCCGGGGGCGGCGGCTCATGCCTGTAATCCCAGCATTCTGGGAGACCGAAGCGGGAGGATAGCCTGAGCTCACGAGTTCGAGACTAACCTGAGCCAGAGCGAGACCTCATCTCTAAAAAACAGCGGGGTGTTGTGGTGGGCGCCTGTAGTCCCAGCTACTTGGGAGGCTGAGGCAAGAGAATCGCAAGAGTTGGAGGTTGCCGTGAGCTGTGACGCCACAGCACTCTACCGAGGGTGACAAAAAGACTGTCTCAACCGGAGTCATCCCGGCCCACACGTCCCCAATCTCCTTCCCCCTATCCGTCCCCCGGCAGGGCATCTGCTGGCCTGGGCAGGAGGCGGCAGAGCCCAGGGCAAAGGGATCCCGGATTTCGTCCCTTTTAGTTCCGCGCCGGGCTTTGACGTTGACATCTCCACGGCTGGTTCGCGCCCAGGAAGGCCCGCCCGGCTCCCACGGCTCCCGCGCCCCGCCTGCTTCCGCTGCCCGCGCTGCGGTCGCCACGCCTCCCGGCCTGGGGTCCCGGCTTAACCCAGGTTGCTGCGCCTTCAAGCGCGGAGAACCCGAGGCGGCCACTTTAGGCATCTCTTTCTAAAGCCGCTTGGCGCCGACGAGTTCCCTTTAGTAACAGCAGTCCCGGCAGCTGCGTCGCCAGCCACCCCGAACTCGCATCAGGAGGTGCATACGTCCGATCCAGACAGCAGCCAGAGGTTGGCATTTTTAGGAGTGTTTTATAGGTGAGGGAACTGCCCAAGGTCACACAGCTCTTTCTTTCTTTTTTTTTTTAGAGACAGAGTCTCACTTTATCTCCCTCAGTAGAGTACTATGATGTCACAGCTCACAGCAACCTCCAACTCCTGGGCTTAGGTGATCCTCTTGCCTCAGCCTCCCGAGTAGCTGGGACCACAGGTGCCTGCCACGATGCCCGGCTATTTTTTGGTTGCAGTTTGGCCGGGGCCGGGTTTGAACTCGCCACCCTCGGTATATGGGGCCTGCAACCTACTCACTGAGCCACAGGCGCAGCCCGTGGCACAGAACCCCACAACCAGAACGTTCCTCCCTTGACTTTCTTTTTTTTGAGACAGAGTCTCACTCTGTCACCCTCAGTAGAATACCGTGGAGTCACAGCTCACAGCAACTCAGACTTTTGGGCTCAAGTGATTCTTTTCCCTCAGCCTACCACCACAACGGCTGGCTGTTTATTTTAGAGACAGGGGTCTCAATCTTGTTCAGCTGGTCTCAAACCCTTGACCTCAGGTGATCCACCTGCCTGGGCCTCCCAGAGTGCTAGAATTACAGGTGTGAGCTACCCTGGCTGGACTTTTTATTATGACTGTTCGGAGCCGGGGCCTACTAAACAACAATAACAACTGCAACAACAAGAAAAAATAGCTGAGTGTTGTGGGTGCCTGTAGTCCCAGCTACTCCCTTAAGCTCAAGAGTTGTTTTTTTTTTTTTGAGATGTATCCTCAAGCTATCCCCCTGGGTAGAGTGCCATGGCCTCCCAGCTCACTGGATGCTGGTACTGGAGGTCTGACGCGTGCCCCCTGGCTCAGCCTCCCAAGTAGCTGGGACCACAGGCGCCCTCCACAATGCCCGGCTATTTTTTTTTATTTGCAGCCATTATTGTTGTTTGGCGGGCCCAGGCTGGATTTGAACCCGCCACCTTAGGTGTATGTGGCTGGCGCCTTAGCCGCTTGAGCCACAGGCGCTGAGCCAGAAATTCTGTTCTTTATGGGCACACTCAGAGGGTTAGGAGCAACTTAGATTACACTCAATTTCTAACTCACAAACTAGCGTGAGAAGGTCCCTGCAGAAGATAGCACACAATCCTTTTTTGTAGCAAGGAGAAAATGTGAATAGGACATTTCACTTACACAACCAAAAATGAAAGAAAAGAGCCAAACTTCTCCAAATACTGAAGTGGGAAGAAAAACTGCTGGAACAGAATATGCAATAAATAGATGAAAAACTCAGTTCACAGGAAGTAATACAAAATAAAATACAAACATGAAAACAATGAAGTAAGAGCAAAAGCTTTCTTTACTCATGGGTGAAAAAATAAAAAAGATGGTAACAATGAAATACAGGGAGAATCATAATAATCCTCTTTCAGAATTAAATACATTAGAAATAGCTAATACTTTCCACTGTTATAAATGCTTTACTAAGTAGTATCTTATGTAACCTTCACCACATGTCTATGAAATAAAGGTATTATTATTATTATTCTCATTTTGCAAAGACAGAAGCAGGAGTACTAAATAAAATTAGTACTGTCACAGAACTGTCACAGAACTGGTGAGAAATGGAATACATAACTGGATCTGAATTACTGACAAGAGGAAGGGCTTACTAAATCCATAATGAATGTAGAAGAAATAGCTGTGCAGGGCAACGGTGATCCAATAAAAGGATAGATAGCTATGTCTTAAATGTAGAGAGTTCAGCAAATGTAAAAAATATATTTATATATTTTTTCTTTTAGACAGTGTCTCAGCTATCACCCTGGGTAGAGTGCTATGGTGTCACAGCTCACAGCAACCTCCAAACGCTTGGGCTTAAGCAATTTTCTTGCCTCAGCCCCCCAAGAAGCTGGGACCACAGGTGCCCGCCACAATGCCCGGATATTATTTTGGTTGCAGCTGTCATGAACCTGCCAACCTCAGTGTATGTGGCTGGTGCCCTACCCACTGAGCTACAGGCACTGCCTGTAAAAAAAATTTTTAAGGAACCAATAAAAAGTTCCTTGAAGTGCAAAAGGACGACACCACAGATCAAAATAACATAGTGTATTCCAAGAAAAACTAATGGAGAATATCAACGCTGAGATGTATTCTGATTGTTACCACTTTTCAAGTTTAAGAAAGAACATTGCACACATGCAAGTCACCTAAAGAAGGAAAAACAGTACTGGCATAAGGTGGGAGAACAGAGGTGAGAAGAAGTATAAGTAATGTTCTCATTCTTCATAGCAGGGAACCAACAAATAGTCTGTGAAATTGAAATATGTGCTCTAAAATAAATACTGATTACGACTTATAATGATTTCATATTCTTCCCCTTTAAGCTTAAAGGGATCTCAAGAAATAAAATACCTTGCAGGGAAGAACAATCTACACAAATTCTGCAATGCCTTCAATTTAACTTCCTTCTGCCAGTTTCTTTCCCTTCCCTCCCTATCTCTCCCTGACTCCCAACAGATGTTTGGACAGTCACTTAATGTTTAAACAGGTAATCTCTGGGCTTTAGGGTTTACTTTTTCATTCTTTCGTTGTATACTGCCATAATTCTTTGGAATGCACATTTATAGAATAATAAAGTTAATTATTCTTTTAAAAAAAAGTGGAGAAAGGATATGACTTCCATTCTTCTGTTTTATGACAATAAATATACTGAGTGACCTTCCTAATGACCCTTATTTAGAAATAACCCAGGTTAAAAAAGCATTCTAAAAAATGAATGTCTACAGTAATGCAAACTAAGGAACCCTGAGTGGTTAGCAAGTACCCCAGCCAGCTTTTGCTCTGCCTACTGCTCTCTGAAAACTGAAAAACCAGAGCTCTGCTTGGATGTCTAAATGGGGTATGAGTGACATGAAAAATAAACCTAAGAAGGGAACTTTAAAAAAAAAGACACAGCACTAAAGCAAGAAAGAGAAATAAACCTCACAACATAGGAGATAGCAAAAAAGTGCCCATCTTAACCCTGGCGTTTGGTGAAGAAGAGAAATAAAAATCTCATTCAAGTTTATAATAAGGAGCCTTCATTCATTCAGGCTTCTGGAACAAACACATATTATTAGTAACTGCCTGAGAGAGTCAGAAAAATCACAAGAAATGAGTTTAATTTATAGTGGTGTCACCTAGGTAGAAGAGTACGGGCAGATATGAACATATGTTTTCTGGAGGAAATAAATCTGTATTTAAGACACAAGGGAATCCCACAGATCAAGTTTCAAGGAAAACAATCTATTCACCTTTGAAGATCACCAAAGATATACTCAAAAACAAGATGCCATAAGAGCAGAAAACAGATGAACAAACACTGTGGGTATTTCTGTCATTAGGCAAATAAAACAAAAGAGGTGCTTAAAAATATTAGCAAGACACTGGTGGTGGCTCATGCCTGAGACCCCAGCACTTTGGGAGGTAGAGGCAGGAAGATTGCTTGAGGCCTGGAGTTCAAGGCCACCCCCAACAAAATAGACCCTGTATCTACAAAACATAGAAAAAAGATTAGCTGAGCACAGTACTACGTGCCAACAGCCCCAGCTGCTAAGGATACTAGGGCAGGAGGATCACTCGAGCTGAGAAGTTTGAGGCTGATGTGAGCTACTAAGACCCCACAGCCCTCCAGCCCAGACAACAGAGAGAAACCCAGTCTCTGAAAAAAAAAAAAAAAAAAAGAAAAGAAAAGAAAAAGACTTCCAGTAATAAAGAAATACACTAGGTATACAATACCAACCAGAGTTTAAGAGAAAAATAAACTGGAAAAAAATCTAAATTACAAAAAATGCACGGCATGATCCAGGAAAGAAAAGACTTCCAGTAATAAAAAAATACAATAGGTATACGATACCAACCAAAGTTTAAGAGAAAAATAAATTGGAAAAAAAATCTAAATTACAAAAAATGCACGGCATGATCCAGAAAAACAAAAGAAATACATAGAAATAAAATATATAGAAAAAAGTAAAACACATGGAAAAGAAAGTGAGAAAATTTAACTTATGTCATATTGGAACTCCAGGAGATAATAGAGAAAATAGCAAATGGGTAATACTAAAGGAACTAATAAATGAGAAATTTTCAGAACTGCTGAAACACAATCCACAGATTTTAAAAGGACAGTCCATTTATATTCTACATAATTCATACGTCTGTAGTAGCTTCCAGATAACTATTCTTTTACTTGGTTATTCTACGTTTAGTTTCCTTTCAAGTTGTTGTGGCTTAATCCTTTGTTCTCCTTGTACCCCCCTTGACAATAATGAACAGTTAATTCATTTGTTTAGGGTCACTTTTTTTCAACTAACAAAAATAAATCTAGAATTCCCTTAAAGAAGTGTTAGGGAAAAGTACAGATTAATCTTAATGCTCTGTAACTCAGGAGTTTTAATGAATGATATTAAGTCGCTTACTTTTAGTTTGAAAAAGAAATTATTCTAAGGAAACCACAGAGACCAAAGTGCAACTCAAACAAGTTTGTGGGCCTCAGGTCCTACCTACCTCCATTTCCTGCCTTAACCACTCTTCTAATTCTGTATTCTTTCGAGCATGATGAGCTATAAGATCTGATCCTCCAATGATGTGTGGAAGTCTTCCTGCCCCAGGAAAATTGACCTGTTAAATGATAAAAGTAATGAATAATTACTAATTTATATGAACAAATTAACAAATAGTGTTTTAAAAGCTTGAAAAGCAAAGATCATGCATAATCTAAGTGTTAGAGATGTCTGAATCACACAAATAAAGATGATAAAGAGGTTCACTCTGTGCTGGATCCAACTGATTTTGCCCTTTTTTTCCTAGCTCTTACTGTATCTAGATTTGGACATGTCATTGGGATTTATAGAATTTAAGATTCTATGAATTTAAGATTTTAAATTTTAAGTTTTTATTAAAAACTGACCCTAGCTTATCTTTTGATAATTAAAACAACTCATGGTGTACATTATGATTTAAAGCATTATATTTTGTTCTAAAGATCTCAAATTTTTAAGTCCTCCATTTTAATGGAATAATACTAGAAATTTCCCAGTTTATAAATCTCTAGCAGAAAATGCTGAAGATACTTTTAAGTGACATTTCAATTATTTACAAATGCAGAGATGTTTAAAAAATTCTATGCAAAAATACACATCAAACACATTGGTAATATTGTATTTAGGGAGTGAATAGTAAGTCCTTAGTATTTATGGGACACACTTTTAAAATTATAATACACAAAGTGATAAGAACATTTTAAATTAGTTTTCATCATTAAGCAGTATTTTAAAAGCACAAAAAGTGCCATGGGTTTAGACATTTAAGAAAAACTCAGATTCCTTTATCAGAGGCAATATGAATTCAAATATCTTTCTATACAAATTTTAGTTTGAGTTTCTTCTGTAGTTTCAAAACAACTTTCTTGGTTAAGGATATCACTTTTTTTAAGGGTTTTACATTTTTCTAAACCAGTGGTACTCAACCTTCCTACTGCCACGGCCCTTTAATATAGTGCCTGTGGGTCACGACCCACAGATTGAGAACCAGTTCTAAACCATCTTTTAGAAGTTTATACTACTTTGTACTTTCTCAGAGTAATTTTTATACCACTTCTGTGCCAATAGTGAACATTATTGCCTTTTCTTTGGTTCCTAACCAATTTAAGAGGTCCTTTGAATTGTTTTATGACATAATATTAAACGTGAGGTGACCATGCAGTAAGGACGCCCTGTGCTGTACATGAGCCACCGCTACGGTGTGGAAAACAGCATTAAACAAAAACAATGATGGTGTCATGCAAGTGGGTGATATTTCCATCTTCCTTCCTAAGTAAAAGATATTCTTCCCATTAAATGAAGTTAAGGACCCTTTAGATACTGTGGGTAGAAAACTGATTTAATTAAGAAATGGTAATAGTAAATGTTCAGGAGAGAAAAAGCTATACCACCTCACGGTCATGACAAGAATTGTATAGATGAGGTTATAGAGGAAAGCAATTTTCCACAAAAATTACTTTTGAAATAATTACTATACTTTGATCAAATACATAAGCAAATGCTAGCAGTCAGAAGTAGGTCTGGAAAAAGAAGCAAATACCCCTGATCAGACAACAAAAGATTATAGACTGGATCAGAAATATTCTTTTAATCATATTGATAAATATTAGTTCCTTAATGAGAAACTCAGGTCTGATGGTGAGACTCAGTGTATACACTTATGTTTTTGCTTTTCATTGAATATGCTGTTATTTTAAATACATTTTTATCTTCATAAAGTCCTGAGCTAAATACTCTTTCAAGTCATTGTAGATCAATATTAGAATGACAAGAAGGACTTTGTCATTACAAATGCGCTTATTACTGAAGAGAAAGCCAGGTAAACAACGCCTGTACAAAACTCACTCTTAATAAAATCTGTTTCCCTCCAGGATTTCCCTATATTCATTAACTGTCAGTTCATATCCTTCCTAGATTAATTTTCTTAACTGTTTTAAGCAGAAGAAACAGCATCAGCTTTCAACGTAAACTGCTTTTTATTACTGCTTCGTATCAATAGTATTTCTAAAAACATTTCAAACACTGCCCTCTTGTGATACACTTAAGAAATACCTACCTTCTTGAATTTCTTGAAATTCTTTAGTTGACCATAATCATCATTTATACCAGACAGATCGCTGCAAGGATAGTCTTTAACCACCAGTGATCTAAATTCAGTTAATAACACGTTTCTTGGAAGCATCTCACTACTGTCCTGCAGTATATCATTGTTCTTAAATGGGGTTAAAATGGATAAATAAAAAGAGGAAAGGAAAATTACTTGTCTTTAGGAATCTACAGAAAAAAGTTCAAATACCTGAAAAACAATAGTTTATTTCCAGAACCTGAACTTTTATTTGTAATCAACTCTTAGCTACTTCAAAGCCAGAAAATTACTTACTCAAATGCTCTATAACTTTGGAAACATTTATAACATACCCATATGTGACAGAAGACTAAAACCACACAGTATTTTTAACTTACTAGCCTACTCTAATAAATATCATCTCAATAAACAATTTATCTACAGTGATATATTTTTAACAAGAAATCTCAGCAATGCTTTTCATTAAAATTGTACACTGAGAAGATACATGTTTTGTTCTGTAAGTTCTCATCTACTGTATTTGAGCTTCCTTAGATTCTCAAGTTTGTATTTTTTACTATTTTGACACCTCAAAAAAAATCAGTCATTAATTCTGGACACACTTCCTTGTTAACTGACAATCCATGTTAAACTTAAGATTAATAGTTACTAAATCAGCCTGAAGATTCTTCCTATTATGATTCAAATGCCAGATGAGACCTTTTTTGTTTTATGCCATTTAATTATTTACTTAGTTACAGATCAATAATAGTGTCATAGTTGCTTAAGGCAGACCATCTGAATTCTTTTATCTGCTGAACTGTATAATTCATATGAAAGTTTACAACAGGTCTAAGATAAAAGCAGGGGGAAATAAGAAGAAAGGTTCCTCTAATAGTGACAGACTGTAACCATCTCTTACTATGCTGCTCTGGCTCATCTTGAACTCCGTGGCTTAAGTGATCCTGCTGCCTCAGCCTCCTGAGTAGCTGGGATTATAAGTGCGCACCCCTATGCCATAGAACTTCTAGAGTTGACAAATATTTCACATTCATTACTCTGTTTGATACCAACAACAACCCTGATAGAAAAGCATCAAAAGGGCAGCACCTCTGGCTCAAGAAGTAGGGCGCCAGCCCCATATACCAGGAGTGGCGGGTTCAAGCCCGGCCCTGACCAAACACTACAAAAAAAAAAAAAAAAAAGAAAAAAGAAAAGCATCAACCTCATTTTATAAATAAAGTACCTGAGGTTCACAAATGTGAAAATGACTTGCTCAAGGTTACTTATCCATGGAGTAGAAGGCAGGAAATTACACCCTGGCTTCTCTCTACATATTCTTTTTACTGGATCATGATTATAATACAATCTATCCATTTCTAGAGGAGGCAATCATGAAATGGAACAAAATTATAGAAAGAGAAATTGTCCTAAGGATGTAAAATGACAAAAACTAATGAGATGAAGGTATTTGTAAGTCAAAACTTTACAAAAATTAAATAAAATAATTTCCTCACAGATACTTCTTGTTTTATTGACCACAGTGATTCTTCCTTGAGCTCACATTTCTTCTCACATTTCTTCTTGACTTCATTTTCTTGCTAAAGAAATAAAAAATACTGTTCACAGGAGTTATGAAATGGTTAACTTTCTTTTACTTCCTAGCCTCTTGGATGAAATCAAGTATAAAATGATACTTGTCTAAAAACATTAGTTAATTTCCGGCTCTAATTTTAATTTCAAGTGTCTTTCATAAAGAAATTAAGAGATGAAAATAAAAATTTAGATAGAGAGGCTCGGTGCCTGTGGCTTAAGTGGCTAAGGCGCCAGCCACATACACCTGAGGTGGCAGGTTCAAATCCAGCCCGGGCCCGCAAACAACAATGACGGCTACAACCAAAAAATAGCCAGGTGTTGTGGCGGGTGCCTGTGGTCCCAGCTACTTGGGAGGCTGAGGCAGGAGACTCGCTTGAGCCCAGGAGTTGGAGGTTGCTATGAGCTGTGATGCCA
>CAUYQV010173251.1:0-12552 GCA_963574575.1 Galagoides demidoff | reverse complement strand
CCCATAGCTCAGTGGTTGAGGCACCAGCCACATGCACTGGGGCTGGTGGGTTTGAACCCAGCCCAGGCCTGCTAAACAATGACAACAACAAAAAAACAATAACGGGGCATTGTGGCTGGTGCCTGTAGTCCCAGCTACTTGGGAGGCTGAGGCAAGAGAATCACTTAAGCCCAAGAGTTTGAGGTTGCTGTGAGCTATGACACTACAGCACTATACCCAGGGTGACAGCTTGAGACTCAAAAAAAAAAAAAAAAAAGCTTTGGCTTGGCACCTGTTAGTTCAGTGGTTAGGGCACTGGTCACATACACCAGAGCTGGCCTGGGCCTGCTAAACAACAATGACACCTACAATAACAAAAAATAGCTGGGCATTGTGGCAGGCACCTGTAGTCCCAGCTACTCAGGAGGCTGAGGCAAGAGAATCACTTAAGCCTGAGAATTTGAGGTTGCTATGAGCTATGACGCCATGGCCTTCTACCAAGGGCGACATAATGAGACTGTCTCAAAAAAAGCCAACAAACAAACAAACAAACAAAAACCCTAGCATTTGTGTTCAGCAAACCACATGCAAGGTTTCTTAAATTTTAGCACACTTGACTCACAAGCTCAGTTGTTTTAAATGTGTTTAGGTGGCGGACAATTGTCAAATTGTTCCACAACAATGGCCAACCATGTGACTTCTCAGTTTAGGGACTTAGTTGAAGACATAAAAACAAATTTAACAGAACTGTGTACTTGTGATCTGTTCTCCATACTAAATGGCTGCAACACACCACATGACAAAGTAGTTCTGCAAAGCAGCAGCCTTAAAGAAATTCAAGCAAGGCTAGGCAAGATGGCTTATACCTATAATCCTAGCACTCTGGGAGGCTGAGGCAGGTGGATAGCTTGAGCTTACAGGTTCAAGACTAGCCTGAGCAAAAATCAAGACCTCATTTCCACTAAAAATAGAAAAAAATGAGGCAAGAGAATCACTTGAGCCCAAGAGTTGGAAGTTGCTGTGAGCTATGACGCCACGTACTCTACCCAGGGCGACAGCTTAAGACTATGGGGGAAAAAAAAAGGAAATTCAAGTAAGTAAATGTATACAATAAGATGAAGATGGCTGATGGCAAGAGATTTAAACACTGATATTAGAGGTATGAGTGATGGCTTAGGTAGATGTTTAAACATGTGCATCCCTGCCTGACACATTTAGAAACTCAGAAATAAAGATTTACTCCAGTCTCGATATTTTGTGAACATAATGAGAAAGTCATTTCTTCCTTTTGCCTATATTCCTCAAGAGGTGAAAGGAAAAAAGAAATGGAGTCACTAAAAAATAAATCATCTCTTACAGACCAAAATTCAGAAAGCAGGATCAGGTTGGTAATTTATGGTCCAATCAAGCAGGTATAATAGAAGTTAAGTGATCCATCCCAGGATCTAACCTCATATAAAGAACTAACATACAAATAAAAGTGCCCATAAAACCAAATGTACAAAAGAATATTATTGCTAAACACCCTGTGGGATTTATAACTGATTATAATAACTTTGCCTATAACACCTTAAGGACAGGTAAGAACTGACACATTCATCATTGTACTAATCAGAAAACAGTTCAAAAGTTATCCTTCAGGGATCCTTAAAAATGGTACCAGGTTCCTCATTTGAGCCTACAGGTGCACACCTCATCTGGCTAATTTTTTAGTATAGAAAAGCTCATGCTATGGGGCAGCGCCTGTGGCTCAAGGAACAGGGGTGGTGGGTTCAAGCCTGGTCCTGGCCAAAACTGTAAGGAAAAAAAAACAAAACAGAGGGAGAAGAAAAGAAAAAGAAAAAGCTCATGCTATGTTAACCAGCTAAGTCTCCAGGTTCTGGCCCCAAGTAATCCTCCCGTCTCAGCCTCCAAGTGTTGGGATTACAGGCATGAGCCACCACACTCAGCCTTCAGGGAAGGTTTTTAAGACAGGCAGCCATGCTAACAAGAGCAGACTCTACTGAACTCCCCATGCCATTATTCCTGTTTTGGAGGGGTTTGAGAGAGAGTCTCACCCGGGCTAGAGTGACATGGCCTCAGCCTAGTTCACAGCAACCTCAAACTCCTGGGCTCAAGTGATCCTCCTGCCTCAGCCTCTCGAGTAGCTGTGACTATAGGCATATACCACCATGTCCAGCTAATTTTTTGTTTTTAGCAGAGATGGGGGTCTCGCTTCCTGCTGTCTTACTCTCACTTCACCAGCACTCAGCAACTCCTTACCCCTGACACCCTACTAATCTATATTGGGACAGAAAGAAGGAACACAGTGAACCCCAGATGAAGCAGGGGTCCTAGTGACTCTTCATATCCATTATTCTGTAAAATGGCTAAGCTGACTACAACCATTGATCATGTGTAAACAATGAGGTTTAGCACAATGGCAGAGCACCATCCCCACAAGATATATCACACTGAATATACTGCTGATCCACCATGTCCTGGGAACATTGCAATGGACACAGAACACTTTATGGTTCTATACTTTTTTTTTTTTTTTTTAAGACAGAGCCTCAAGCTGTCGCCCAGTGGCATCATAGCTCACAGCAACTCCTAGGGTCAAACGAGTCTCCTGCCTCCACCTCCCAAGTAGCTGGGACTATAGGCGCC
This sequence comes from Galagoides demidoff, assembly GCA_963574575.1. Classification (NCBI taxonomy): domain Eukaryota; kingdom Metazoa; phylum Chordata; class Mammalia; order Primates; family Galagidae; genus Galagoides; species Galagoides demidoff. Next base: position 9,924 of record CAUYQV010173251.1, on the reverse strand, counting down.
TGCCACAATGCCCGGCTATTTTTTGGTTGCAGCCATCATTGTTGTTTGGCGAGCCGGGCTGGATTCAAACTTGCCAACTCAGGTGTATGTGGCTGGCGCCTTAGCCGCTTGAGCCACAGATGCCGAGCCCACTTTATGGTTTTTGACATAGGGAAGAATTCTGTATTAGAAGTCCCAACACAGGTGGGCAAGGTGGCTCACGCCTGTAATCCCAGTCTTGGGAGGCCGAGGTGGGTGGATTGCCTGAGCTCATGGGTTTGAGACCAGTCTGAGTCAGAGTGAGACCTCATCTCAAAAAAAAAAAAAAAAAAAAAAACAGGGTGGTGCTTGTAGCTCAAAAGGGTAGGGTGCCGGCCCCATATGCTGGAGGTGGTGGGTTCAAACCCAGCCCTGGCCAAAAAAAAAAAAAAAAAACACACAAGTAGCCGGGCATTGTGGTGGGCACCTATAGTCCCAGTTACTTGGAAGGCTGAGGGAAGAGAATCGCGTAAGCCCAGGAGTTTGAGGTTGCTGTGAGCTATGATGCCACAGCACTCTACCAAGGGTGACAAAGTGAAACTGTCTCAAAAGAAAAGAAAAAAAAAAACCTCACAACTTAGTGTCCCCACTGACTTGGCCACTAACCATGTGGATAGCATGGTTGAACAGAAAGTGCTCCAGGATCCCTCAGCACTCTCATGTTGGGGTTCTGCAGGAGATACTCACTCTGCGCACAGATGTGGGGGTAGGTAAGGGACTGATGTTGCAGTTCTGCTTCCCAGGAGCAGACAGCCCCTCAGGTGAGCTGGTGGGAGAAGGAGAGCTCAGGGATGAATGGCTGAGGACAGAGTCTTCTTCAGGGCCTGATTCCAGCACCTCACTCTCCGAGGTCATACTCTTGTCTAGAGATGTTATTGGAAGAGTCTTAGCTTGCAGAGGTCTCACAGCCATGATATCTTGCAAGACCACCACAGGTACCTTGCCTTTGAACAGGATGCCCCTGGCTTCACTCCAGCTGTACCATTCCTTTTCGAGGCATGATCTCAGGCCACATGTCAGCTCTGGGCAGCTTTGTGAACATTCCAGGGAGTTACCACTCCTCTCAGCACCTCTGCCTTCAAAGACAACACCATCCTCCTCTGTTTTGCAAGGAATGTCTGAAAGGGTCTCTTCAAGAAATGTCAATTTGTGGCTCTGAATGGCCTGCTGATCTGCAGCTTCTTCCCTGTCCCCATTTACTGCCTCCCTGGGAGGAGAGGCTTCTGGATTCAGTCTACTGTGGTGGGTAGGACTGTCTGGCTGTTCATCTGAGTCCTCTGTCAGATCGATTATGACTGAGCTCTGGCCAAGACTGGTCTTGATGCTACTTCCTACAGAGTTATCTAAGGGACTCTTCCCATTGACAAGTTTTTGTCTAAAGTCTACATCAGAACCCATAAGACAGTTGTTTTCCAAAGTGTCTGAATCGGGGACTGTACTCTGCACAGAAGCACTCTGACAGCTTCTCACATCATCAGCTTTCTCCTTTGGGACAAGATTCAGGGGCTTAAACGGCAGACGGGCTGAAATGAAGATAGGAGGTTATCCTTTTAGTTAAGATGTAGAATAAGTCATGTGCTTGAAAATTATAAAATTCATTCGGATTTGGAAAGGGTATGTAGAATTTTTTTTTTTTTTTTTCAGTATTTGGCCAGGGCTGGGTTTGAACCCACCACCTCCAGCATATGGGGCAGGCGCCCCACTCCTTTGAGCCACAGGTGCTACGGGAATTTTTATTTATTTATTTTAGACAGTCTCACTTTGTTGCCCTCAGAGTGCTGTGGCATCATAGCTCACAGCAATCTCAAACTCCAGGGCTCAAGCGATCCTCTTGCCTCAGTTTTTCTTTTAGTAGAAACAGGGTCTTGCTCTTCCTCAGGCTAGTCTCAAACTCCTAAGCTTAATCTACCTACCTGCCTTGGCCTCCCAGTGTGCTAGGATTACAGGCATAAGCCACCTGGACCAGCCAGTGTACAGAATTTTTTTGTAGTTGAGACAGAGTCCCGCCCTATGCCCCTGAGCAGAGTGCAATGGCATTATAGCTCACTGCAACCTCAGACTCAGGCTGTGGGCATCCTGCTGCCTCAGCCTCCAGAAGCCACTGGGATTATAGGCACTCACCATGGCTCCTGGCTGGGTTTTTCCATTTTTTCCATGAGGCGGGGTCTCACTCTCGCTCAGGTGAGTCTTGAACTCCTGAGCTCAAGCAATTCTCCCTCCTCAGCCCCCCACAGCACTGGATTACAGGAGTGAGCTACCACGCCTGGCCAGTGTGTAGAATTTTAAAGTTTAAGAGGGCTAGCTTTTCATTCTGTATTTTTCTAATATCCTATTTTTTTGTTTTATATACTTAAAATTTTTTTGTAACTATTTCTTTTCTTTTTATTTATTTTTGAGACAGAGTCTCACTTGGTCACCCTCGGTAGAGTGCTGTGGTGTCATAGCTCATAGCAACCTCGAACTCCTGGGCTCAAGAGATTCTCTTGCCTCAAGCTCCCAAGTAGCTGGGACTACAGGCACCCGCCACAACGCCTGGCTATTTTAAGAGACGGGGTCTCGCTCTTGCTCAGGCTGGTCTTGAACTTGTGAGTTCAGGCAATCTGTTTCCTTTTTTTTTTTTTTTTAAGAGACAGAGTCTCACTTTATCGCCCTCAGTAGAGTTCCATAGCATCACAGCTCACAGCAACCTCCAAGTCCTGGGTTTAGGCAATTCTCTTGCCTCAGCCTCCCAAGTAGCTGGGACTACAGACGCCTAACAACGCCTGTTTTTCGTTGCAGTTTGCCTGGGGCCACGTTAGAACCACCACCCTCAGTATATGGGGCCAGCACCCTACCCATTGTGCCACAGGTGCCACCCTATTATTTTTTTTTAGTCTTCCTGATCAAATAGCTCAGACTGTAAACAAGCACTCTATCTAAAAAAAAAAACAAAAACTGACAAGCATTTAACGGGGACATCGACAGAATTTTTCTTCTGATCTGTTCAAGATCCAGTTCATATTCAAATTTACTTATTTGTTTTTTTTGAGACAGAGCCTCAAGCTGTTGCCCTGGGTAGAGTGCAGTGACATCACCGCTCACAGCACCCTCCAACTCCTGGGCTTAAGCGATTCTCTTGCCTCAGCCTCCCAAGTAGCTGGGACCACAGGTGCCCGCTGCAACACCCACTATTTTTTGGTTGCAGCCATCATTGTTGTTTGGCAGGACCGGGTTGGATTCGAACCCACTAGCTCAGGTGTATGTGGTTTGTGCCTTAGCCGCGTGAGCCACAAGTGCTAAGCCTCAAATTTATTTTTAATGAGCAAAAATCACATTTGACAATAACTGCATCAGCCTCTCAAGTGGAAAATACATAGAACCATTTATGGAAAGGTTTTTCTTTCTGGCCCCACACTCCAGACTCTGTCAGCTTTTCTCATCAATCAAACCCAACCTTCCAAGGCCTGTCAGCCTTTGGGCTGGTCATAAGCAACATATAGCAACACCTCTGGGAGCTAGGAAATTCAGATGAGTAAACTTCTCTAGGAACCTACATTCATGTAAATGCCCAAGAATCTTTTATTAACCATTTCATAATGTAATAGACCAAATCAATAAAGCTGCTCTTGATCAATCATAGTCTTATCAGTTTATAAAATAAAGGATACCTGAATCCCTTAGGTCCTTACCCTCTGGACTTATATTTGCCTAAATTCCCACCTACACCACACTTGCTATTGTCATAAGAGGAGGCAAACCAGATTAATAATTAAGTTTTAAAACCAGAAACCAGTTTTTAAAAAAATATAATCCAGGCTTGGCGCTTGTGGCTCAATCGGCTAAGGTGCCAGCCACGTACACCTAAGGCGGCGGGTTCAAATCCCCAGTCCGGGCCCGCCAAACAACAATGATGGCTGCAACCAAAAAATGGCCAGGCATTGTGGCGGGCGCCTGTGGTCCCAGCTACTTGGGAGGCGGAGGCAGGAGGCTCGCTTGAGCCCAAGAGTTGGAGGTTGCTATGAGCTGTGATGCCAGGGCACTCTACCCAGGGGGATAGCTTGAGGCTCCATCTCAAAAAAAAAAAAAAAAGACATACTGTTAGAGATGTGAAAAAAGGATATACCATTCACTCACTCTCTCTTTCTTTCTCTCTCTATCAATAGATGATAAAGTAGAACTTTAGGTAGAAACCATTACTAGAGGTAAGTATAATATTTTATAATATTTATAATATTGCATTCACCAGGAAAATCTGACAATTATAGATGAATGTCCCTAATTTTGTAAATCTAATCTGGTGTAAAGTGGCAGAATTTTATATTCAAGAACAGAAAACCCTGAGTCAGATCTAGTTACCAACCTCCTACCTCCGCAATTAAAACATTTCTGGCCTTATGAGTCTAACTCTTCTTTATAGGTCTGCTCCTTGTCTGTGAAATGGAGACAATAACCCTTATCTCATCACAATATCATAATATAACATAGTATGTGAAAACATCTAATATTATACATGCTGTAAGGAAAAATACATATTTCATAGTACGCAATACATTTAAAAACTGAAAGCCTGTACAGTGTTTTTGACAGCTGATACTGGAGGAGAAATTAAGACTGAAAAGTTTGGAAGTCAGAGTGTTGTCCTGCCTCTAGCATCAGTTCATCTGTTTGGAACACGAAGCCACACTAGGTCAGTCCATCTGCTCAAGGAGCCCAGGGCTTTCCAACAGTAAACTATTGCTAAAATGTGTGAGTCATTATATTCTATTATGCTCTTCTTCCTGATAGCTCCAATGGAAGATGCTATAAAGATTAAATGAGGGTATCCCAGTGTACAGAGGTATAGTTTTGCTTTGCCCTAGGAGAAAACATCCTATTCCCTTCTGTAAGCCAATAACTCCTCAGGCTGGCCTATGTGTGAGACAGCTCACACCATATTGGCAATTCCATATCAGCTCCTCAAATTTATTGTCTTTTTCTAAAGCTGGAATAACTTTCTACTGACAGATTGTATTATTACTCCTAGAGTTGACTTTTTTGAGTTGATTTTATTTGAATTCCTATAATAATGGCAGAATAGAACTACCTGCCAGGACCTCTATCACTAGAAAAAATTCCCTATTTTTGGAAATCTGGTTTTCCCTCAATCAATGTCAATTATGTTTGGGTTATATATATTTTCTTTTGCAATGCTCTTGACAAGGTATCTAGAAATGTATTCAATTTAAGCATAGTTTTACACATTCAAATCTAAGGGAAGCACACATCTATCCAATTTATTTATTCCTAAGAGGTAAAAAGAAAAGGGTCAAAATAATTCAAACATAGTTCTCTCTAACCTTTAATAGTTTGCTTTGTTTGCTTTTTAATACATGTCATCACAATCTGCATTACTGAAATTAATTCTAGCAATGTTTGCATGTTCATTAAAAGCTCAATTTTTGTTAATATGAGTTTTACTTCCTTTTGTAATATAGCGGACAAGACAAAGATATTATATTCCTTGTACAAATTCTCGTCCTCATATTTAAAATGCTACATATATTTTAGATACACCATTTAAAATTGTATATAAAACGAGCACATTGTACCCTATAATTGCATTCATGTACACAGCTATGATTTAAAAAAAATGTTATATTAATTTTAATTATTTTAAATGATGACTGTGAATAAACTTATTTAAATCTTAAAAGATAATAATACAGAAAATTAATGCATCTGTGTGGATGTGATCTTTTTCTTAGATTCCGTTTCAAAGTCAGTCTGCTGGAACAGTCAAATCTCATTAATTACTGAGTCCAGGAGGCCACAGGGCATTCGAGTGACTGTCAGACCCTCAGACATTTTGGAATAGCCACAAAAATACAATGAAAAAATTTACATATTTGTTCCCTGTAATTTGTTAATAAAATTACCAAGAATTTAGCCTCTGGTATTCTCAAACATATGCAAAAAATGCAAGTTTAACATAAAAAGCTAAAAATGCTTCCAAAATGTTTCATGAGTACACTGAAAAAAAACGCATCATTTTCTTTATTTAATTAAAAAAATACTGAGTATTTTTAGATAAAATAATAGAAATAAAACCCAAGAAATAAAGGTCTGTACTGGAAGTTCCCACAGGGGGCTTGTTTATCTTTCACTTTTATACTTCTGTCAGTCCACAGCCATTGTATCCTCACCTCCATATTCACATGTAGTGTTAATAGGTGTGTTATTAATTTATTGGAACATAAATAGAACAAATATTCAACTGATTAAATTATCTGTCAACTTTGAAGTACTTAGATGTACAGGGTCATGAAAAATAGGACTTCAGCATATATGGCAATAAATCAAATATTATTTAGTCACATATGGTTTGAGAACTGGATGAATAGTATGGATTCCATCTAGTGGATATATATCTATTCCTTTGTAAAAAAAAAAAAATGAACACACACCATGCACAGACAAACTAGCACTACATCAATCCATATGTCATTTACCTGAAAGAGCTTGGGATTTTCTGGCCCTCTAAAATCCAAGTATTGTCCTAAATAGTTATGTTTCTATTTCTTTTAGCAGAAGGCAGATCATCTAGTTTATCTAAAAGGGATAGGACACTGTTGCAAGCTGTTTCCTCCTGAAGGTAACAAGGCTGGTCTCAAAGCCCTGAGCTTAAGGATCCTCCTGCCTCAGCCTCTCAGAATGTAAGATTACAGGTGGGGGTCACTGTGCCTTGCCAATTTTTGCCTTCTTATAAGAAAAAAACTTCATAACTATCGGAGTTAGCCACTATGAAGTAGGTTACACGAGACACTGATTACTCAGTAACTGAACATACATTTTGATTAAGCATTTAGAGGAAATACTGTCAGGATGAGATCTTCAGACTCCAATATACGCATGACTCACCAGGAAATTTTGTTTAATGGAGATTCTGAATAAAGTATATGGGAGAGTGGGAGGTAAGATTTTTATTTTCAGACAAGCTACTAGTTTATGTCTGTGCTGCTGGCACATTTCCCAAACTTACAATAACAATCTTGGAGAGCAATTAAATACTTCTTTTCAGGCTGAAATAGGTGATATAAATTTTCTTTCAGCCCTGAGGCTCCATTAGAGACAAGGTATAACAATTAAGTTCCTGAACTTGCCACTGTGTGGTTTACCTTGTCAGCACTGTACAAACAAGTGTTCATTACCTGACTATGTCAGTGTCTCACAGCTGTGTTCACGTCAACGTGTGGTAGTGTCTTGCTGAGTGTCATAGCTGCGTGCTTTCATGAGCCATCATGTGAATGTCAGAGCTTTAAGGAGTGCAACAAACAAATTTTAAAATTTAGTTAAACTTAGCAAGAGTGGAAGTGAATTCAGGGACACGCTAGCGCAAGTTTATGGGGAGGTTGCTAGGAAGACAATGATGGTATGCCAATGGATTAAATGGTTTTCTGAGAGGACAGAAAGTGTCACTGATGAAGAGAGGTCATAGCAGCCAGCAGTGAGCAGAAAGGATGAAAACGTTGCTAACATTTACCAAATCATGGATCAAAATCATCGACCGACTATGAAAAGCACACCAGACCGAGTAAACACCAGTAGAGAAGCAGTTAGGAAATATTAACTGAAAATCTTGGCCAACGACTCACAGCTCTTACTCCATGACAATGCACTAGCCCAGTGGCCCTGTCTGTGAGGGAGTTATTAGCCAGTAAACAAACATCTGTGTTGGAACAACACACTCCCTCTCACCAGATCTAGCCCCAAGTGACTTTTTTCATTACCCAAAGATAAAGCAAAGATAGATAGGAAGGCATTTTGATGACATTCAGGACATTAAGGGTAATACAATGACAGCTTTGACGGCCACTTCAGGAAAAGAGACCTGGCACTGACATCAGAGCACAGCTTCCCATGGGGAGTACTTCAGGGTAACTGCAGTGGTATTTAGTAATGTGGTATGTGGCACTTTTTCTAGGATGACTCTGTGAACTTAATGGTTAAACTCTTTCTCATATTGATGAAGGAAGAACATATTTGGGGGGGACTCAAGCATGGAAGCTGAATTGCCTTATTTAAAGAGGAGGCTATTTCTATCACATATGTGTTTATTAACACACATTGTATATAATTTCTGCTGTCTATATTGATAATTATAATCCCTTGATGAAGTTAACAACCCTTTTTTTCTGCAGGCTTTTAGTAGTAGTTGTATTTTGTATTAGTTCTCTATTATCTTCCTCAGCATTGTTGGGACTCAAGCCATTTACCATGATATTTGCGTTGTAGACGTGCTGAATTGCCGTATGGATTTTGGCAACATGCCAGTGGTAGCTGAAATGCTCAGACATTTTTAATACCCAAAGCCTTTTACTGAGTTTGTTTTTATTTTTGCTTTTATTATGCAGCTATAATAAAACCCAATATTAAAGCTTCAGACACATGGCTATGGATGGCAACTGACTTGCATAAATCTTCTGATTAAAAATACTTGAGCATAACATCTTCCTTTAAACATGGAAGATTATGAATATTATTTAGTTTGATAATAATTAAATATTTCAGCTCCCTCAAGGAAGTTAGTGTTTATTTTTCATTTACATGAATAAAAAGTAAACACTTGAAAATGGTTTATGAAATCTGTCATAGAATATATCTGACATGCAATTATTCTTACTTTCTCAATTCTAAGGCTTCAGATAATGATGAGGCAAAAGTCGTTATCTCTGTAACACAATTTTCAACTCCCAGCACGAGTATGCAAGTTATTCCAGTTACTTTCAAAGAAGAAATCGATCCCATTATCCAGAAAGTTAAAAGGAGGAGAAGAAGTAATATACAAAAGATTGTAACAGAAGTTTTTAGCATGTCCACTAATTAATAAGGGAAAAATGAGAAACTGCATTAATTAGCTTCCTCTCAATTACATACAATTTATGATAAATTGAGGCAGAAACCTAAGTTGCAGGCTTTGTGCTCTGGCTAATGAAGACTGAATTTTCCTCATTTGTTTGTTTTTAATGGGAACAAAGATAGTTGATCCGGGAGATTTTAGGTGACAGTCTTGATTTACCCTGCTGGGGGAAAATGAAAGCACACTTCTTCTAGGTTCAGATGTCAATCGATGAAAATAGAACCCCTAGTAAATAAACAATGTTGCATTATCTCATATATTTCTTTGTCTGCTTCAGGAGAATGTCCTGAAATCATATTAGACAATCAATTGTGGAACAGGCTTGGGAATCAGAAGCACACAATGTTCTCAAACAGATTCTGAATCAGAAGCAATTTAAGCCTTTAAGACTGAGAAAATATTTTTCACAGAAACAAACAGAAAAAATAAGTACTCTGAAAAGTGAATAAGACTATCTTTCCATATATATGTATTCATTTTTCAGAATATACATATAAAATACATATATATATATGTGTGTGTGTGTATATATATATATACACACACACACGCACACACATACACACACATACAGGCACACACACACACATATATACATATGATGATGGTTGTGGTCTCATATTATAATACACTATTTTTCCTATACATTTTCTGTGTTTCGATATGTTTAGATATGCAAATAGTTACCACTGTGTTATAATTGCCTACCATATCAGTATAGTAACATACTATACATGCTTGTAGCGTAGGTACAATAGACTATACTATATACTCTAGATTTTTTTTTTTTTTTGAGACGGAGCCTCAAGCTATCCCCCTGGGTAGAGTGCCATGGCATCACAGCTCATAGCAACCTCCAACTCCTGGGCTCAAGCGCGTCTCCTGTCTCCGCCTCCCAAGTAGCTGGGACCACAGGTGCCCGCCACAATGCCCGGCCATTTTTTGGTTGCAGCCATCATTGTTGTTGGCTGGCACAGGCTGGGGATTCGAACCGGCCACCTTAGGTGTACGCGTCTGGCACCTTAGCCGAT
>CAUYQV010173250.1:0-14155 GCA_963574575.1 Galagoides demidoff | reverse complement strand
TTTGAACTCTGCTCGCTTGTTTGCATGGAGTAAACTGCGAGCCCTTGTTGTGGGGGAGGGGACTCCCGTCCGCTTGGTGGTGGTTTCTGTACCTTTTGGTTGTCTTTTTGGGGTCGCAGCTCGCCTCAGGAAGGTTGAAGTGTCCTCCTCAATCTTCTCTCTTGGCTCTGCTCCAGACCATCAGCTAAGTAGCTAAACTTCTGTCCTTTCAGCCTCCTTCTGGACGGGAGCTTCTGTAAAAAGCTGGCTGCATTCCGCCATCTTGGCTCCGCCCGTGTAGTATATATTTCTAAAATTAATTCCTTGCACTCATGTTGTCTCTCTCTTTTATTCACCTTTATATTTGTTTGCTTTTTTCTTTAGATGTGTTGTGTATGAGTTAAATGCGGATGAGGGGTTTCTAATAGAGGAAAGGAAGAGTGGCATGGCCTGAGCTGGAGAATTCTGGCTCCACCACTTACTAGTGACGTGGCTTCCTTTTCCTTTTCTTTTCCTTTTTTCTTTCTTTCTCTTTCTCTTTATTTTTTAACAGAGTCTCACCCTTTTGCCCAGACTAGAGTGATGTTAGCTTATCTCACAGCACCCTCAAACTCCTGGGCTCAAGCAATCCTCCTGCCTCAACTGGGTGCCCAGCACAAGGCTCAGCTAATTTTTTTCTATTTTTAGTAGAGACAGGGTCTTGCCTCTGGTCTCAAACTTCTGAACCCGAGGCATCCTCCCACCTCAGCCTGCCAAAGTGTTAGGATTATAGGAGTGAGCCACCGCATCCAGCATGATGTGGCTTTTGACAAGTTTCTTGGCCTTTCTTTATGTGTAAGAAAAAAAAATAAGGAAATATAAATACTTATCCCTGAGGATTGTTTTGGAATATTAAGTGAGGTAATTCATGCCATACGTACAGTATAAGTAAAGCACGTAAGGGACCAGAGAAAAAGTGCCATATAGTGTAAGTGCAGTAATTGTTATACTCTCTTTCTTTTTGTTTAGGACATTTTGGGGTAGGATTTTAAAAAAATGTATATTATGAGAAAGGGGAAAATGATTAGACTTGATTCTTTCCATTTAAGGGCAGGTTAAATAGAGCAAACTTTGATTTATAAAATTCAAGGTAATTTATGCCCATGAGTACTAGTGTAAAGAAACAAGGAACATCCTCGTTTTCTAGGAGGGACTTAGAGGAGGAAAATCCTGAGGAGACAGCCAGCCATCAGGTGTCATTTTTTTTCTCCAAATAGCTTCGCTCTTCCCACCTCCTTTGTACTGTTGTTTTCAAATACAGGCTCTTTTATTACCATGTACTGAAAGGGTGAGATTGAAGTCTGGTAAATCTAACAAAGAGCAAGATCCCTGCAGCTAATTTGGTGATAACTATTTGCAGATTGTACTCTGAATATTTACTAGACATATTTTGTCTATCACTATGGAACCTTAATAGTCTGTGAAAGTTTCTAAATATTCTGATAATAGTTTTATAAACATCTCTTAAATACCTGAAGGAATTTCTAAGTCACCAAAGCTATTATCTCTTTTAGGTTGTAGGCCCAGATTAAGCTTCACGAGAACCATGTTGGCGCACATCTAAAGCCAACATTCTCATGTTTATTGACTCTGGTTTTAGTACATGGATCCCTGTGAATCTCTAGGTTGCAACAGTTGGTAGATGACAATTATATTGCTCTCCTCAATAGTATTTCCCATTTATCTTAGCTGGTCATGCAATTTCTATGAGGACTCATTTTAAATGATACTAATAAATTCCAGTCAAATGTGCATAATGATTCTCTAAAAAGCTGAAGTGTAAAATTCTAGATTAATAGACATAGTATATTTGTATAGTCCTGATTAATAATGAGAAAGAGGAAGAATTTTAAGTCAAGCAGTGCTATTTTACCTTACTTTTGGAATTCTAGAAAGTTTTTAAAGTTGTTTCTAAACCATGAGTATAATAAACTGTCATATTATTGTGCTATAATGTTAAGAGAAAGCTAAGAATACCCAAATTATTCAAGACACAATGTAACAGATTTTGGTGACAGGAAATAGGTAGTGTACTGTCAAAAAAAACAGATCTTAGAAGGATACCCAAACAGTGGTACTAAGGGCATTCTCTGTTTTCCATTGGGAAAGTTCATTGTATCTATTGGAGAACTTCTTATATATTTAAATTGTATATGTGTGCAGAAGTATATTAGAATAAATGATATATTTCTTAGGGAAATGGGTTATATTGGTACCACACACTGGTTGGGTTTTGCTTTAATGCTTATCAAATAAATATCATTATTAGATTATTATGATTATTAGTTTTTTTTTGAGACAGAGTCTCACTGTGTCACCCTCAGTAGAGTGCTGTTACATCACAGCTCACAGCAATCTCAAACTCTTGGGCTTTGGCAATTTTCTTTTCTCAGCCTCCCAAGTAGCTGGGACTACAGGTGCCCACCATGACACCTGGCTATTTTTAGGGGTCTCATTCTGGCTCAGCTTGGTCTTGAAACTATGAGCTCAAGCAATCTACCCTCCTCAGCCTCCCATTGTGCTAGGATTACAAGTGTGAGCCACCGTGCTCAGCCCATCTTAGATTATTTTTATTGGCAATTATCTGATGTTTTATCTGACTGATCTTGCTAAGTAAGAACTGGGTAGATAACGTGGAGGAAGATATAGTATGTATGCTGTATACTCTTCTGTGAATATATTTAAGAAGACCTCATGCAAATGCTAAGGTTTCTTAGGTATAGTAGGTACCATGATCATGACAACTCCAGGAATGTATTGGAATATCTCTTTGTTCTAAGTCAGGCATCCTCAAACTACAGCCCATGGGCCACATGTGGCCAGCTTAGGACATTTATCTGGCCTGTCTGGTGTTTTTGCCTCTGCTGCTTGTCCAGCTTAGCAGCTGACTCAGTCCGGGGGCTGCAGTCTGGTCCTCCAATGGTCTGAGGGACAGTGAACTGGCCCCCTGTTTAAAAAGTTTGAGGACCCCTGTTTAAGTGATTAAGGAGAACCACAATTAAATTAAAAGAAAAATTAAAGAAGCTGAATGAAGTAATAAGGACAAGTATATACTGATAGAGTTTATTACTTTAACCTTCTTATTTGCCATTTCTGGGTCTATTTCTTTCTTTTTGTGGCTTTTTCTTATTATTTAAAGGTGCAAATGCGTTTACTTTTCAAATGGCATAGACAATCCTCCTTTGCAGATATTATATTTTTATCACCAGGTCTGATAACTAAAGCTGAAGAACTATTTAACTTGAATGGTTTTGACCATTCAAACTTGAAAACGACCCAGTTTTCATTGTGCTTTCTAGAAAGAAGAAGCGATGCCAGAAGTAAACAGAGCTTCAGAGGTAACCAGTTAAATTAAGCAATTATTAAAACTCTCCCCTTTGGGCAAAAATGAATCACAAGTAAGACTCTGATCGTGCAAAAATGCTGAGGCTGTTTTGAAGAAAAACTACTTTTAAGGGAGAAATATTTACATGGTAAAACGTGGACAGAGAAGTTTGATCAGTGCAGATAGAAGGTTTATAGTTTACTTGTTAAAAATGTCAGAATAATGTTTTTAGACATTGAAAGTATGTTTTCCTGGTCAAATTTAGGTAGTATTCACAGTGAAACAGGGAAAAATAGGTAAGAGTAGGGAAGACAACCATAAGAGCTATTTTATGTGTCCTTACTACATTTCAGAGGAATAAGAGACTGTATCAATGTGTACCAGGCTCAACTTTTCTCAAAGCCAATTTCTGCATGTGTTACTTAACCATGTAATTCTGAGGTAATTTTATGGAGAGCTAGCCTGAGCCAGTTTAGATTATGAAAGGAAAAGCCAAAGCGAACCTGTAACATTTCACATCAAATAATTACACTTCAACTTTTAAAGTACTTTTAAAATGAAACTGTTCTACTACCTACCTGGTTGACCTTTCACTCACAAAATGTATTTTTAAAAAGTTAATTGCATAACAAATCAGGTTTCTTACACGTAAACTAATCTTATAAACTATTCATTCCTTCTAGTAGCTCCTAAGTCTGGGAATCTTATCTATAAAGACATACAACTTTAACAATCTTAACTAAATGATGAGTCCTGTCTATTGCTTTCAAATGCACTAACCTTCTCAAAAACACTGGATGGGGTCATCAAACAAAACCTGATGTTCTGAATGATGGTATCGGTATGTCTCCAGCGTCTTCTATCATGCCGCAGCCAAGACTGCACAGCCTCGTACAGCTCTATCTCTGGGAACCTGCTCAGATGATCATTATCCAAATAAGACATGAGCTTTTCAAAGCTCAGATAGGACAGGAAGTCAGGCCTGGACATGAGTGGCACAAAGTTGTCTAGCAGAAAGGCGTCCAGCTTCTCCCTGACTCCCTCGATGTTTACACCAAAATCATCTAAGAGTCTCATAATTTCTGCACAGTTTTCTAAGCAGATTTTCGCTAATAGAAAAGAGCAGCAGAACTTCACCACTTCTATAAGTTGAACATACATGGCAGCCTGAAGAATTTCATGAACAGTATTCATACTCAGTTCTATAGTTCCATAGTACATAAACTGAAGGACGTGGCTGAAACCAGTAGCAGTTAGACCTTTTAAATGAATTTTGTCCTGATCTCGTTCTCTCATGTCTGCAGTAAACATAATTCTGAAGTAATCACTCTGGGTGGCCAAGAGTGCTTTATGGGCCTGGAACTGATGATCTTCAATAACCAGAGTGACATCGAGAAGCAATCCCTCCTCATACAGTGCTCTGAACCCAGCAGAGACACTGGTGTCATGGATGGAGGAACAGAATCCTTCCACGTCCCCTGCCATGGATCACCTGGAAAAAAAAATAACCAATGAAAATGGTGTTAAATATTTCTATGCATTCAGGAGACATTATTAACTTCAGAGTTTTAACAATTTTTATAACTATTTCAATTCCACTGCCTAGGTCCTAAACGTATAAGCCCTTAGGGAGAAGACAACCTAAAAGTTTGGAGACTAACGTTTTTGGCTTCCTTAGCTGGGGAAAAAAAAAAAATCAAACAATGGTAAATTGACATCTTACAAACAATATATACCAATCACACTGATTTTATACTGGTCATCAAATGTATTTAAATATATTCCAAAATTATGAACACAAAAAGGATTTTATGCTCAAATAATAAATGATGAGAAAAAAAGACAAAAAGGAAATTAAACTGAAAAGTCACCTAGAAACTAGAAATTTACCCAAAGGAAATACTCAGGTATGTATGCCAAGTTTTCATAAAAGGTTTTATCTTTCCAGCCTTCTGCATGATTAAAAAAAAAAAAATTAGAAAATGAAAAAAAAAGGCTTGGCGCCTGTGGCTCAAGTGGCTAAGGCACCAACCACATACATCTGAGCTGGCGGGTTTGAATCCAGCCCGGGCCCTCCAAACAATGATGGCTGCAACCAAAAAATACCCAGGCGTTGTGGTAGTCCCAGCTACTTGGGAGGTGAAGGCAGGAAAATCACTTGAGCCCAGGAGTTGGAGGTTGCTGTGAGTTGTAATGCCATAGAACTCTACCCAGGACAACAGCTTGAGGCTCTGTCTTGGAAAAAAAAAAAAAAAAAAAGAAAAGAAAAGAAAGTAAAACAATATATAAAAAGAGAAAAAAAAAACAAAAAAAATAAGTACTCAAAAGTCCAACAATGTATTATTAAAAGTCACAGTCTGAAAATAAATTACTGTAATAATTAAAAAAGATGGCAATGGGCTTGGCGCCTATAGCACAGTGGTTATGGCACCAGACACATACACCTAGGATGGCGTGTTCAAACCTGGCCCAGGGCAAGCAAACAACACCAATTATAACAGAAAAATAGCTGGGCATTGTGGAGGGTGGCTGTAGTCACAGCTACTTGGGAGGCTGAGGCAAGAGAATCGCTTAAGCCTAAGAGTTTAAGGTTGCTGTGAGCTGTAATGCCACAGCACTCTACCCAGGGCAACATAGTGAGACTCTCTCTCACAAAAAAAAAAAAATAATAATAATAAAAAATAAAGAATGATGGCAATGATCCACCTATTCTGACAAAGAATATTTATTAGATATTGTTACGTTTAACAAAACACAGGCTGGTCAGGCACAGAGGCTCACCCCTGCAATCCTAGCATTTTGGGAGGCCAAGGTGGGAGAAAGGCTTGAGGCCAGGAGTTCAAGACCAGCCTGAATAAGCGTGAGATCCCATCACTACAAAAATACAGAAAAATGGGGCAGAGCCTGTGACTCAAGGAGTAGGATGCCAGCCCAATATACCGGAGGTGGCAGGTTCAAACCCGGCCCCGGCTAAAAACTGTAAAAAATAAAATACAGAAAAATTAGCCAGGTGTGGTAGCACGTGCCTGTAGTCCCAGCTACTCAAAAGGCTGAGGCAGAAGGACCACTTGAGCCCAGGAGCTGGAGGTTGTTGCAGTGAGCTGTCATGGCACAGGCAACAGAGTGAGGCCCTGTCTCAAGAAGCAAAAACATGGGGCACCTGCAGCTCAGTGGTTAGGGCACCAGCCACATGTACTGGGGCTGGTGGGGTCCAACTTGGCCCAGGCCTGCTAAACAACAACAGCAACAACAACAACAACAAAAATATAGCCAGGTGTTGTGGCAGGTGCCTGTTGTCCCAGCTACTTAGGAGGTTGAGGCAAGAGAATCGAGGTTGCTGTGAGGTATGATGCTAAGGCACTCCACAGAGGGTGACAAAGTGACTTTAATTAAAAAAAAAAGCAAGAACAGGTGACCCCAGCATACTGAGTGTATCTCTAAAAATTAAACACACATGTATTTCTTTCAATGAGAAAAAAATCTGGAGAAATATATACCAAAATCCCTCAGTAGTAAGATTTCAAGAGATATTTGTCTTTCCCTTTTTACTTACCTCATTAACCTTATTTTTATTTATTTATTTTTGCAGTTTTTGCCTGGGGCTGGGTTTGAACCCACCACCTCCAACATATAGGGCAGGTGCCCTGCTCCTTTGAGCCATAGGTACTGCCCTTTATTTTTTTTAAGACAAGCTGTGGCCCTAGGTAGAGTGCTGTGGCATCACAGCTCACAGCAACCTCCAACTCTCGGGCTTAAGTAATTCTCCTGTCTCAGCCTCCCAAGTAGTTGGGACTACAGGTATCCGCCACAATGCCCGGCTATTTTTTTGGTTGTACCAGGCCCAGGCTGGATTCGAACCCACCAGCTCTGATGTATGTGGCTGGAGCCCTGGCCGCTTGAGCTACAGGCACCAAACCAACCTTATTTTTATTTATTGGTAGAAATGGAATTGTATAGATTGGTCTACAACTCATGGCCCCACACAATCTTCCTACCTCAGCCTATCAAGTAGGTGGGATTGCAGGTATGAGCTACCAAGCCTGGCCTGACTTTACTATTATTGTTTTCTTTTTTTGAGACAGAGTCTCACTATGTTGCCTGGGGTAGATTGCCATAGCATCACTGCTCACAGTAACCTCAGCGATTCTCTTGCCTCAGCCTCCCAAGTAGCTGGGACTACAGGTGCCTGTCACAATGCCTGGCTATTATTTTGTTGCAGTTGCCATTGCTGTTTAGCTGGTCTGGGCTAGGTTCAAACCAGCCACCCTTGGTACATGTGGCTGGCAGCATAACCACTATGCTGTGGGCACCCAGCTCATCTGACTTTATTTTTAAAAATTATGTATTGCTGGGCAGCACCTGTAGCTCAGTAGACGGGTGTTGTGGTGGGTGCCTGTAGTCCCAGCTACTCAAGAGGCTGAGGCAAGAGAATCACCTAAGCCCAAGAGCTGGAGGTTGCTGTGAGCTGTGACACCGAGGCACTCTACCAAGGGTGACAAAGTGAGACTCTGTCTGAAAAAAAAAAAAAGAAATTATGTATTGCTTGTATATTTAAAATAATTTCAAAGGAACTTAAAACCATCTCTTTGCATATCAGAGAAATAAGCAAAGATAGAATTATAATTAGATCTCTTGGCTCGGCGCCTGTGGCTTAAGTGGCTAAGGCGCCAGCCACATACACCAGAGCTGGTGGGTTTGAATTCAGCCCAGGCCTGCCAAACAACCATGACAACTACAGCCAAAACATAGCCGGGCATTGTGGCGGGAGCCTGTAGTCCCAGCTACTTAGGAGGTGGAGGCAGGAGAATAGCTTAAACCCAGGAATTGGAGGTTGCTGTGAGCTGTGATGCCACAGCACTCTCAAAATATGTTTATTTTGAGACAGCTTGAGGCCCTGTCTCAAAATAAACATATTTTGATCTATATATATTTAGATCTCTTAAGTAAGTATACGTGTATGAAGTGATTTTCTCCTTTTCATACAAACTCTTCCAGGCCATCTATCTTAATTCTCATCCTCACACAGTTACCAGCTTCCCCCAAAGTGACCCTACTACCATTCTGAATACCCTCTAGACTCTTTCCAGTATGCCTAGTGGAACCTTGCTTCAATGTAAACAAACTCCCCTAGCACTCAGGTTGGTTCCAGAAAGTTCCCTGTTCCACCTGATTTAAATTAGTCATGGTTTTATCACAGCTTCCAGACCTCCTGCCTCCTTCCTACTTACCCTCACTTTAAATATTCTTCTATAGTTTATACACCTTTCCTTCTTTCTTTCTTTTTGAGACAGGGTCTCATTCTGCTGCCCAGGCTGCAGTGTGGTGCATTCTTAGCTCACTGCAACCTTGAACTCGTGAGTTCAAGCGATCCTCCTGCCTCAGCCTCTTGACTAGCTGGGACTAAAGGAACATCTCACTGCACCCAACCAACAGACCTACTTTCTAAGCATTCTTTTATCTTTCTACCCTCTTTTTTCTCAAACCTGGCCTTTTGCACAGATAAAATTCCACTTCTGGGAGGCGCCTGTGGCTCAGTGAGTAAGGCATTGGCCCCATATACTGAGAGTGGTGGGTTCGAACCTGGCCCTGGCCAAACTGCAACAACAACAAAAAAATAGCTGGGTGTTGTGGCGGGCACCTGTAGTCCCAGCTACTCGGGAGTCTGAGGCAAAAGAATCACCTAAGCCCAGGAGCTACAGGTTGTTGTGTGGTGTGACACCACGGCACTCTACTGAAGGCAACGAAATGAAACTCTTTTTAAAAAAATGTAACTTTTAAAAAAAAAAGTCCACTTTTTGTTGCCCGCACTTACATACATACCTCTAGATCACTCTCCCACATGTGCTAAAGACTTGTGCTGAGTCATTTCTGTCACCACTTCAAGGTTCACATAAGCTCATCTACCCAAAGACCAAAAGTCAAAGCTCCCTGACCACCTTGATTCCTACAACCACCCCCACCTTACTCCATTGCAAACCCTACTCCCCAAATCCCTTGGATCTGGCCCTGGACCACATCTCAAATCTTTTAACTACCAACTTTCCACTTAACCTTCCTACTCTTTTCACTTAGTCTGTCATCTCCTAACTTTACCTCTGTCCTTCTCCAGCTTAGACCTTCCTGTATCAGAGCAACGACTTTCTTGCCAGGGCCTTCATTCCTATTACCCTTTGCCTGTCCTTTGTATCTGCCCTGCTAAAACTATACCAATTAGTCCTTTAATCTCAGGTAGACCTGGCTCGGTGCCTGTGGCTCAAGTGCCTAAGGTGTCAGCCACATACACCTAAGGTGGTGGGTTCGAATCCAGCCCAGGCCCACCAAACAACAATGACGGCTGCAACCAAAAAAAATAAATAGTCGGGCCTTGTGGTGGGCACCTGTGGTGCCAGCTACTTGGGAGGCGGAGGCAGGAGACTGGCTTGAGCCCAGGAGTTGGAGGTTGCTGTGAGCTGTGATGCCACGGCACTCTACCCAGGGGGACAGCTTGAGGCTCTGTCCCAAAAAAGTAAAAGTCTCTGGTAGACCTCTGGGCAGTTTTGTCCTTTGAACAGCTGTGAAGAAATTCCCTGTTGGTGTACACAGATGCAGCATGAAAGATATCCCCAAACTAAGGATGAGTATAAACAAATCTCTACACTACAGCCATTTTGAAAGCATTGTATAGAATACCTTATGACTTGGAATCCTATATGTGTAATTATTTGTTGACACACTATCCACAAACCATGCCAGCCTAAAAATGCACAAAGGATATGGCAGCCAACATCTATGCTTCTGAATACCCACCAGTACAATGCTGGGACTGTTCTTTTCTTCCCCCAATTAAGTGTTTTGATGGAGTATGACAGTGGTTCTCAACCTTCCTAATGCTGTGGACCCTTTAATACAGTTCCTGTGGGTCCCAACCCACAGGCTGAGAACCACTGGACTATGAGCCCTCCAGTGAAGCACCTGACAGTGCAGAGAACTGCTATCATCTGCTCTATCACCAATGCCTTCCTCCTTAAGTTACTAAAAGAAAGAGCACGTCTATGTGTCAGGCACTAGCTTAGGTATGAAGGTATGTGCCATTTGGGAATACCCTCTGTACTCTGGATTTGGCTGAGCCGTCAGTTGCTGAGAGGGAAAAGGTATCTTCCATGAACATACTCAAGGCAGCCCTTCTTCATTCTCATAAGTAGGCTATCACTAAATTTACTACTTTGTTTCATCAATATGTTGTCCATGGGCCAGGCATGGTGGCTCATGCCTATAATCCCAGCAGTCTGGGAAGCCAAGGCAGGTGGACTGCTTCAGCTCAGAAGTTTGAGACCAGCGTTAGCAAAAGTGGGACCCTATCTCTACTAAAAATAGAAACATCAGCTGGGTGTTGTAGTGGGCATCTGTAGTCCCAGCTACTCAGGAGGCTTAGGCAAGAAGATCACTTGAGCCCAAGAGTTTGAGGTTGCTGTGTGCTGTGATGACACCACAGCACTCTACCAGGGCAATAGAGTAAGATTCTGTCTCAAAAAAAAAAAAAAAAAAAGTCAACTGTAAATTAAGCAGCAATAAACAGTCTAATGTTAAGTGTCCCTGTGGTAAAGGATTTTTTTTTCCTTCTGGGTACATGCCCAGCAGTGGGATTACAGGGTCAAATGGGAGATCTAGAGATCTAGCTTGAATTCTGAGGGTTCTCTATACTGCCTTCCAAAAAGGCTGTATTAATTTGCAGTCCCACCAGCAGTGTAAAAGGATTCCCTTCTCTCCACATCCATGCCAGCATCTACGGTTTTGAGACTTTGTGACATAGGCCATTCTCACTGGGGTTGGATGGTATCTCAGGGTGGTTTTGATTTACATTTCTCTAATAATTAGGGACACTGAGCAATTTTTCATATGTTTGTTAGCCATTCATCTGTCTTCTTTAGAGAAGGTTCTATTCATCTCTCTTGCCCTGTGATCTAAGGGATTGCTGGCCTTTTTATATTTATTAATTTGAGTTCTCTGTAGATCCTAGTTATCAAGCTTTTATCTGAATCAAAATATGCAAATATCCTCTCCCCATGTATAGGTTGTCTGTTTGCTTTGGTTGTTGTTGC
Organism: Galagoides demidoff; assembly: GCA_963574575.1. Taxonomy (NCBI): domain Eukaryota; kingdom Metazoa; phylum Chordata; class Mammalia; order Primates; family Galagidae; genus Galagoides; species Galagoides demidoff. The sequence continues at coordinate 2,734 of CAUYQV010173250.1, read as the reverse complement.
CTTAGCTGTATAGAAGCTTTTCAGTTTCATTAAGTCCCAGTTTATTTTTGTTAAACAAAATGGATTAATAAGCTGTGGTATGCATATACCATGAATACCGTTCAGCCACTAAAAAAGATAGACTTTACATCCTTTTTATTTACCTGGATGGATATGGAACACATTATTCTTAGTAAAGAATCATAAGAATAAAGAAATAAGAATCCTATGTACTCAATTCTGATTTGAGGACAATTAAGGTCCCAGTACACAATGGAAAGTGGGGGATGGGAGGGCTAAGAAATGGAAGGAGGGAGGGGGTAGGACGTCAAGGAGTATGGTACAACTTTTGAGGGTGGGACTCAAATATAAGAGGCTCCTTATCTAACAAAAGCAATCAATGTAATCTGGTTCTGCATACCCTCAATGAATCCCCAATCAAAAAATAAAATGTCCTTGACACCCTACATTTAACTCCTTGACATATTAACCCATTTATTCAATAGTTATCCCAGCCTGAGGTCGTCTAAAAAAACTTTGTCTCCACAGAAAAAACAAACAGTTTCACTCTGTCGCCCAGGCTAAGAGTACCATGGCATCAGCCCAGCTAACATCGATCTGAGACACCTAGATTCAAGCGTTCCTCCTGCCTCAGCCTCCCAAATAGCTGGGACTATAGGCATCTGCCACAACACCTGGCTAATTTTTCTATTTCTAATAGAGATGGAATCTTGCTCTTGTTAAGGCTGGTCTCCAAATCCTGAGCTCAAGCAATTCTCCCACCTTGGCCTTCCAGAGTGCTAGGATTACAGGTGTGAACCACTGTCCCTGATCAAAAAAAAAAACTTGCTAATAAGAAACATGAAAGGATACTATACCAAATAATATACCACTGTGCTACAGGTACCGAGCCCCCATCTCTTATTAAAAAACATTAACATATGCTATAAGAAATTAGGGGGCAGCACCTGTGGCTCAAGGTGTAGGGTGCCAGCCCCATATACTGGAGGTGGTGGGTTCAAACCCAGCCCCAGCCAAAAACTGCAAAAACAAAACAAAAACAAACAAAAAAAAATATGCTATAAGAAATTAAAAAAAAAACAAAATATGGCTTGGTGCCCGTAGCTCAATGGTTAGGGTGCTGGCCACATACACAGGGGCTGGTGGGTTCAAACCCGGCCTGGGCTTGGTAAACAATGAAAACAACAACAAAAAAATAGCTGGGTGTTGTGGCGGGTGCCTGTAGTCCTATTACTTGGGAGGCTGAGGCAAGATAATTGTTTAAGCCCAAGACTTTGAGGGTATTGTGTGAGCTGTGACGCTACAGCACTCTACCAAGGGCAACATAATAAGACTCTGTCTCTGGCTCGGTGCCTGTGGCTCAATCGGCTAAGGCACCAACCAATTACACCTAAGGTGGCGGGTTCGAATCCCCAGCCCCGGCCCGCCAAACAACAATGATGGCTGCAACCAAAAAATGGCCGGGCCTTGCGGCGGGCACCTGTAGTCCCAGCTACTTGGGAGGCGGAGGCAGGAGACTCGCTTGAGCCCAGGAGTTGGAGGTTGCTATGAGCTGTGATGCCATGGCACTCTACCCAGGGGGATAGCTTGAGGCTCCGTCTCAAAAAAAACAAAAACAAAACAAAACAAAAAAGACTCTGTCTCAATGAATAAATAAATAAATAAAAATAAAATTAAAATTGCTATCTTGGGTGGTGCCTATGTCTCAGTGAGTAGGGTGCCGGCCCCATATCCTGGGAGTGGCAAGTTCAAATCTGGCCTCCCCAAAACTGCAACAACAACAAAAAAAAATGGCTATCTTGGGGTAGAATATCAGCTTTTACTTTTCTCTCCTTCCTATTTGCTAATCTGTGTTTTCCAATCTAACTGCAATGAAACTGTATTTTTTTTTTTTGAGACAGAGCCTCAGGCTGTCCCCTTGGGTAGAGTGCCATGGATCACAGCTCACAGCAACCTCCAACTCATGGGCTCAAGCGAGTCTCCTGCCTCTGCCTCCCAAGTAGCTGGGACTACAGGTGCCCACCTCAATGCCTGGCTATTTTTCGGTTGCAGCCATCATTGTTCTTTGGCGGGCCTGGGCTGGATACGAACCTGCCAGCTCAGGTGTATGTGGCTGGCACCTTAGCCGCTTAAACCACAGGCGCCAAGCCTGTATTATTAACAAAAAAGTTCATTAAAAAATACCTTTAACAAACCCTGTGTTAGTCCAATTCAATGGTTACATCCTAGTCCCTATTTCCCTGGATACTTATCTATAGCATAATTTATGCCCACAGCTCATCACTCAGCTCTGTGATACTGAACGTCTGATCCTCTTCCTCTTCTAGCACTGCTCATTTCTTAATTTCCTTCATGGACTCACATTTCTTAAACACCCCTAAAACATGGGGATCCTTCAGATTCTGTTCTTGCCCCTTCTCTCTTCTCATCTAAACATCTTGTCTTCCCAAATAACCTCATCGAAATCCCTGGTTTCTGCTTAGATGTACTTTCACCAATACCTTGATACATGTAATCTCTGTACAAATCTATCATCACCATAGTCCTGTAATATGGAGTTTTTTTGTTTTTGTTTTTTTTTTAGAGTAGCATTTGAACTCTATGGAATTCTAAATGGGGAGGGATTATGAGAGGTCATCTGTCTCAACCTTTAAAGTGCAATAATTAAAAAGAAAAAAACGAATGGTCATTTAAAAAGATGCCTTTGAGGCTCAGCGCCTGTGGCTCAATCGGC
>CAUYQV010173245.1:0-15934 GCA_963574575.1 Galagoides demidoff | reverse complement strand
TTTTAAATAAAGGTGACCATCTGCTCGCTCAGGCAAAATGGCGAGCTTCTTTATTTGCAGTTGGCTTATATAGGGAATTTTGTACATGAGCACAATGCAGCAATGACCTCATTGATCCATTTAAACAGCTTATGACCATCCACCCTGTAAGTAGCTCCTCCCTGGTAATCTGATAATCCACCCAACATACACCTTTAAGCATAATTCTTTCACTATAACCCAGTTTAACATAACTTAATGAAGAACATGTTGTCTTTGTTCTTATCTGATGAAGCCTGAGGCTATAGGGGAAAGAGAAGATTTAGGTGTTTCACCTATATTCCCCCTTCTTTTTCTTATTGGCATTACTGACCATGCCATTTGGAAGCCGTTACTTCAAATCTTTAAGCAAGGCATGGAGAAACTTCTTGGGCATACAGGAGTTTGTGTGTAAACCTCTGCTCCCATATAGGCCTTAAGTCAGGGGGGTTTTGCTGGAGCCTTTTACAAGGAATTCTCAGGCTGGACTTCTCAAAAGCCTTTCATGAGCCCACATTTCATCTGTGCCATTAGATATCTGTATGACATTATGACCTGTCACCAAGCAACCTTCATCACTTACCACAGATCAGGAAAGGTTACTGATGGGTATCTGGCCAGTTTTCCAAAGGGCTTTTTCATAGGCCTTATAAAGTCAACCTTAATTCCTTAACACAGTCTGGAAATACTATTCCAGCCAAATCCTTGGTCATGTTAGGCCCATAACTAACCTGGCCACATGGGATTTGGCCTCAGTTTCTTACGTATGCCTGCACAAAGTCTTTTCATTGCTCTCTCTCAAACGGCTTTTTTGGCCAGAGGCATATAGGCATTTCGCCTCTATTCCTGATGCTTTGATGCTGTTGTCATTATAAAATATTCCAGTATTTCCAGCAACATTTTTGTTTTAATATTGATATAACCTCTCCAGCTTTTTTACGATTGTTGTTTTCACGTCTTTTCCTATCCTTTTACTTCTTTCAAACTATTTGTGCTTTTAAATTTAAAGTGCACCTCCTGTATATAGCAAATGGTTGAATCATGTTTCTTATCAAGTCTGAAAATTTATTTTGATTGGATTGTTTAATTCATTCATATATAATATTACTATTAATGCAATTGGATTACATCTGCCATTTTACTGTTTGTTTTCTAAAAGCCTCATGCATATTTGTCCTTTATCTCTCTTTTATGGATTTCTTTTGCTTGAGTGAATATTTTCTACTGTGTCATTTTAATTTGCCTTTTCCACTCATTTTTTGAGTTTTATTTTAAATAGTTGCTATAGGATTTACCATAAACATCTTATCAGAATCAGCTTCAGAGTTTTACTAGCTTAATTCCAGGGCACATAAAAATGTTACTCCTGGCTTGGCGCCCATAGCACAGTGGTTACAGTGCCAGCCACATACACCAAGGCTGGTGGGTTTGAACCCAGGTCAGCTAAACAACAATGACAACCGCAACAAAAAATAGCCAGGTGTTGAGGTAGGCACCTGTAGTCCCAGCTACTTGGGAGGCTGAGACAAGAGAATCATTTAAGCCCAGGAGTTTAAGGTTATTGTGAGCTGTGATGCTACAGCACTCTACTGAGGGCAACATAGTGAGACTCTGTCTCAACAACAACAAAAAAATGTTACTCTTGTATATCTCTATTTTCTTTCCCCCTTTTTGTGTGTGTTTTTTTTTATAAATGTTATGCCCACTGTGTTACAAATCCAGGAATACATTGTTCTAATTCTTACTTTACCACCTGCAGTGATTTCCTTAGCCCAGGATACATCTGTTTTCACCAACCTCCCTCATGCTTCTCATCCAGCAACTATATTACATATATCACCTATTTGTAAGTGTCAGAGGCCCAATACTAGATTATATGCATATTATTTTATATAACTGCTTTTTCAATCAGTTAAGAGAAGAAGGACTTAAAAAGTATGTATTTCACATGTACCCTTGTAAGATGCACTATAGGTGTGGTCCCACCAATTACTCTCCCTCCACTCACCCTCCTCCCTCCCCTCCCCTCCCTCTCCCTTTCCCCCTTCTTGGGCTTATAGCTTTTGTAACTATCCCATGATTGCATTAATGTACACAGCTATGATTTAATTTTTTAAAAAAGAAGAATTATGCATACTTCAGGAGACCAAGAAAAAAAAGTATGTATTTATACTGTTTCTTACCTTCACTGTTGCTCTTTGTTCTGTCACATGAATTTGAATTATTATCCAGGGTCACTTGCTTTCAACCTCAAGAAGTTCCTTTAGTATGTTTTATAAAGTAAATCTACTAGCAATCAATCATCTCAGTTTTCATTTATCTGGGAAAGTCTTTTTTTTTTTTTTTTTTTTTTTTGAGAGAGTCTTACTTGGTCACCCTCAGTAGAGTGCTGTGTCATCCATAGCTCACAGCAAACTCAAACTCTTGACTTAAGCAATTCTCTTGCCTCAGCCTCCTGGGTAGCTGGGACTAAAGGCACCTGCCATAACCCCTGGCTATTTTTAGAGATGGGTTGTCACTCTGATTCAGGCTGGTCTTGAACTGGTGAGCTCAGGCAATCCATCCACCTTAGCCTCCCAGAGTGCTTGCTAGAATTACAGGTGTGAGCCACCATGCCAAGCCTTTTTTTTGCCTTTTTAATGATGGCTTTGCTGAATGTAGGATTCTTAGTTGGTGGTTTGAGTATTTTATCCTCCTGCCATTTGGCTTCCATCATTTCTGATGAGAAGTCAGTTTTTAATGTACTAAAATTCTCTCATAAATGACCAGCAATTTTTCTGTTGCTGCTTTCAATTTTTTTTTCTTGTTTCAGTGTTCAGTATTTTTACTGTGATATGTCTATTTGTGGATCTTATTATGTATAACTTATTTGGAGTTTGTTGAGCTCCCAGAATATGTAGTATATTATTTTTCAATGAATTTGGGAAGTTTTGAGTCATTCATGCATGTATAGTCTTATCTGTTTCACTTTCTTTTTGTCTGGTTTTACCATTACATAGATGTTCATGTTTTAACAATATTCTAAATTTGCTGAGTCTCTGATCCTTTATTATTATTATTTTTTCTCTGTACTTTGAATTGCAGAATTACAGAATCTCTATCAACCTATTTTTAAGTTCATTAATTCTTCTGTCAATTCAAATATACTGGTAATTTCCTCTAATGAATTTTTCTTTCATTTATTATAATTTTTTAATATATAATAAATTTATAATATATTAAATTTATTAAAATTTTCATTTTTAAAAACAATTTCTATCTATTTTTTCATTGATATTCTCTATTTAATGCAACACTGTCATCATACCTTACTTCTTTAATCATGTTTCTCATTGGTTCTGTGAACTAGACCCTACAAACTAGCTCTGCAAATGAATCCAATCAAACTGTGGTTCCTTAGAAGAAATAGTTTCTGAAGTCAGAGTTTAATGTCTGTTTTGGCCCCAGGAAGGCTTTTCTAGCTCCCTTATTCCCTGGTTCTCTCCTGCAAACTGGTGACCTACAGTCTAGGCTGTATTCTCATTAAATCCATGAATCTCTTCCCATGTAGTTTTCACAGAAACATCTACTGTTTTCAAGAGCATCCTTAGTTTTGACCTTCCCCACACTCATTGCAAATTAAGTCCTTTCCTTTGGGGAAAGATCAGAAGATACCTCTTTTATGGTTTTATGGCTTGTCCCCTCCCTCTACTCCCCAGTAATATTATCTGAGCAGGGTTTTGGAGCTGGGTATGGGAACAGTGGTGATCCTCTCTGTGAAGGACACCCCCCCACTCTAGGGCTTCATACTCTGTGCAAGAGAGGGGAGCAGCAGCCTCTCTTCATCTTGGCATTTATCTCCTGTGTGGAACCCTCACCTCACAAGCTGTGGCAAAGAGAGTCAGGGCCTCGGTATTCTCAGCACACCTTGTGCAAGGTAAAGCCTCCATTCCATAGTGGGGGCTGGGCAGCAGAAAAGTGCCCTTCTCTCTCATTTGGATTCACCTGGAAAACAGCCTAGTGACAGGTCCCTGGGGCAAGAGGAAAAACACTAAGGTCCAGCTCCTGGTGGGAAGAAAGACTTCTGTGCTCCTGGCTGCAACAGAGTCGAGTCTGCCTCGTGGGGCACAGGGGAGACTGAGTGGTCTTGACTCTTGACATTCCTACTTCGTTTTCTTGAATAGATGCTTCTTTATTTGTTGTTTGCCCTTAGAAAAAAATTCAGAGGATTTAAACATGTTGATTGTTCGGTTTGTGATTTTTTATCAGTTTCACTGATGAGTGGGCCGCTGGAGCCCTCACACTGTCATGGAGGAAGTTGGTCTCCTCCCGTCTGTTACTGGTGGTAAAGTAGTGTCACATACTTTTCTCATTCTTGTTAGCTACTTACATAGACTTTAGTAACCATGCCATTAAGTAGAGTTGAAGTTGACATTTATTGAGCAAGAATTCTGTATCAGACACTGGAAGCATAAAGATAACTGTGATCAGTTTTTCCCTTTATAAAGGGAAGATACAGAGAAATGGAGGAAACTTGATAAGTCATTGCAGAAATCAGAGGAGGATTTGAACCTTAATCTCACTCGTCTATTGTGCCTTCTATTGGATCTTGGGGAACATATAAAAATGTGGGAAATATAATTTCCTACTTGAATGTCAAAATTATAATTTTTTCACCTTATCAAAGATTGAAGGTGTGGAAATTACAGAAATCTCTTTCCTGCCTGATGTATTCTAAGTTTTACGATATTACTCTTCTGATTTCAGCTTGTAAGAATACTAGGCGTCTATATTTTTGGTGGGATATTGAGAGTCCAGTTTTTTGTTAGTGAAAATGTCCTAAGTTTCAGTTGCTACTTAAAATTCCTGGAAGAGAAGACAGTCATTTTGGAGGAGAAAACGGCATTGCCATAAATCAAAGTGAAAGTATAAAAATAATTACACTGAGATGGTAAGAACAGCCTTTAACTGGAGAGAATCTGTGCCCAAATAAGAGCATTTTGTGGTACCAAGACTCTAGCACTGATGAGATTGGTCTGACTGATGCCATTGGAGTATCAGTACCATATTGGGAGTGGAGCCTTCAAGGTTTGGAAGCCACAGAACAGCTGTGTCAACACCCTGAGGTCAGGGAGGTTCTGAACATTGTGGACCCCAAACAAGAGCAATGTCACCATGAGACAGATGTGAGAATGACGGTCTCTTTGAAATTTAAGGGGAAAGAATTGATTAAAAGGGCAGTGATGGGACAAGGAAATTACTCAGGGAAAGATAATATATATTTTGGAGAAATTATTTGATTGCAAAGACAAGGCAGCAAACATCAGGCTTAACTGAGCAAAAGTTACACTGCAAGATGGCAGAGCCACTAGAGAAATATCAAATGAAGGAGAAAGAATTTGAAGTAGAAAAACACTTTGGTCCCAAGAAAGAAGAGTCGTTGGTAGAACAGTCATACAAGGAGCTGGCCCAAGAACAGGTAAAGAAAAACAAACTCAAAGGCCCAAGTGAGACACAGCCACAAATCTGTGACAAAGAAAAATGGAAAAGTCCAAGGCAAGAACAAGTCCAAAAGAAGTGAAGTATGAAATTTGTGGTCTTAGGAAAGGAAACATGGCAATGTTCTCTCATCACAGGAGAGAGAATTGAAGGCATTATCAGGGTGTTACCACAGCACCACCAGTCCCTGTGGGAGAACACACAATAGGTGATAAAGCCAGAACCAGCAGAAGACCAAGTTGGGCTGAGCAGGAACAGAAGTTGCACAAGGAGGTGGTTGTGGCGCTGCAGTGGGAGAGTAGCTGCATCCTAACTTATGCAAGGGAGGGCTGGACCTGTAGCTGTGACCCAGGGCTTTTTGTTTTGTTTTGCCTTTTGGAGTGACTGAGGCTTTTGAGTTCCTAGGGACCAAAAGGGCCATTCCTCTGCAGGTCCTGAAGCAAGAGGATCAATACCAGGCTGAGTCCATTTTGAGTGTCTTGAGATGGCGGCAACAACTAATTTTAGCAAAGGCTGTTCCAGGGGGGTAAAACTTCTGCAGTATCAAGAACAAAGAGTCTGGTTTAAGAGTTACTTGGGCAGGGACTAAATACCCCAAGTGCAGTTGTGAAGAGATGACAAGATCAAGGGAAATTGAGTTTCTCATACTCAACTGATTTATAGGAATGTGATCTGAAGGAAGTGGGGCAAAAACAACATGGGGACAGCAAGATGGCAGGCCACAGGGGATGGACAGGTGCACCAGGCAGACTAAAGGCTGTGCTCCAGATCAGCACCCTGACAGCTGGCAGAGCAAAGCCTGGAAGCCTGTCATAAGTAGACAGTGGCCTGGTAAAGGAAAACCAAAATGACAAAAATATGAAATAGGACTGGCCCCAGTTGTTTTGTAGTTATCCCAATGACCAACAATCAGCTTTTAAAATTTGTAAGGATTTCCTTTAAGAATTTTAGGAGAAAATGTGCTAAGTCAGTAATCTCATTGATATGCTGATCTGTTAAAAAATTTTATACCCAGAAATCCAACTTTTATTTTATTTATTTTATTTTTTAAATTATGTATTTATTTATTTTGACCTTTTGCATTGGCTAACCCTCTAGTATAGTTTTGAATAGAAATTATTATACTGGGCATTTTTATCTTAATTGTGGAGTTGGGGGAAATAGTATTTCATCGCTAAATATGATGTTTACTATAGGGTTTTACAGATATTCTAAGTTGCCAAGAGCTTTTTTTTTTTTAATCAATTTTTAAAATCTCTTTTAAGACCCCGCCTTGGGGGAGAGGGGTGGGGGAAAAGTGGGGAGGGAGGGGGATTGGAGGGATCACTTCTGAGGTTTATCTTACAGGGGTACAAGTGAATCTTTCTAAGAGTAGAATGTGAATGTTTTAAAACAATAACTGAGAAAATGACATGAAGGCTCTGTTGACCAGTTCGATGGAAGTATTTCGGATTGCATGTGAAAACCCCACACTGTACCCCAGAAGTGCATTAATGTACATAGTTACCATTCAATAAAAAAGAAAAAAAATAAATAAATTTGTGGAAATGCACTCTGTGATGTTCACATAACAAGGAAATCGCCTAGGACACATTTCTCAAAACATACCTCCATCATTAAGTGATGGAGTATTACAACTGTCTTCCTAAAATATCAACAATGCATTTAACATTTATTTATAAATAAATAAAATGATAAGAGCTCATTATGAGGAAAGAAAACATAACTAGTCACTCAAGTAACTTTCATATCTCTGTCAATATTCCACATAAGCTTGATTCACCTTGCTAAACATGGTGAATCCAGTAATCTCCTGGAGCACTTAAAAAATGTTCAGACAGCAATTTAAACTCTTATGTGACCCCACCCTGTTATAAGGTGATATAAAATAAGACATGAAGTCTAGTCCTTATTTGCTCAGGATCTAGCTGGGAAAAATGAATACATATGAAGTATAGACTCATCTAATGTTCAAATATGTGGATTAGCTTTTAAGTGCTGAAGAAAAATGCTTGGGGTTGTAGTTCTGCATAGGACTCATAGGGGGAGTTGAGGGTGCGGCTTAAGCTGTGTATAATACATTCTATAAGCTGTCTATAATAATATTTATATATGGGAGTGTGGGAATAAGGTTACTTTTTAGATAACATGGAGACTTTCATATAATGAACATGGCACAATTCTATAATTTCTAATAATTAGTCCTGAAATCTACAGAGTTCTGAAAACTGAAAGTTTTGTTAATTGCTTATTGGTAAAATAGGACCTACACTGATGAAAGGATTTTAATAATCTTCATATATCCCAATTAGTGTGAGTCTTTACATACTTAGCAAAAATATTAATGTTTATTTAAAGGCGCTTCCTCAGATCCAAATAGTAATGCAACATAACACGCAGATAGGACTCCATTAGTATCTTTCCAAGATCCCAAACTTTCTGAATTTTGCTATTCTCTGCCCCCAAGGGTTCGGAGTGAAAAACTGTGAGAACATATTTGTATTGGAAATGAGAGAGAGGGGAAAAGGACTAAGACGTTGAGGAGGACGGAGGGGATAGTATAAAACACAGCAGAACCTTAAAGACAGAGTCATGACTGGAACTGACAGAGTAGACATTAAGTAGGAGTTACTGATTCTGCAGGATGAGGAGAATGGTCCAGTGACATTTTAACGTAAGAATCAATGAAATTAGCTCGGTGCCTGTGGCTCAATTGGCTAAGGCGCCAGCCACGTACACCTAAGGTAGCAGGTTAGAATCCCCAGCCCGGGCCCGCCAAACAACAATGATGGCTGCAGCCAAAAAATGGCCGGGCATTGTGGCGGGTGCCTGTGGTCCCAGCTACTTGGGAGGTGGAGGCAGGAGACTCACTTGAGCCCAGGAGTTGGAGGTTGCTATGAGCTGTGATGCCATGGCACTCTACCCAGGAGGAGAGCTTGAGGCTCCGTCTCAAAAAAAAAAAAAAAAAAAAGAATCAATGAAATTGGATGTAGAAAAGATAAAAATCAAATTAAAAGGAACACATCAGAAAATTATTCTAATACTTCCCTTCTATCCAACTATAGGGTCATGGACAGCCTGAAGTTTCTGATTACTTTGCTTATAGATTAAACAACAATGATAACAGTACCTACATTATTAGACATTGTGAGTATTAAATGTTTTAATACATGTATATCACATAGAAAAGTTTTCAATCTATATTAAGGGTCCAAAATACATGTAAGTGTCATTGTTATTGTCAGCAATGAAAGAGTCCATCAAAAATGTGGCAAGAGAATAAAGTCAAGATGGAGTTTCAAGAAAAGTATAGCACTAATAAAGTAAATATCATAATTAAAGATAGAAGCAAACATCAATCTTGACCCTAAGTTTTCTTTACCGGGAGACTGGGGAAAAAATGGCCTTTTTATACCAGAAAGAAATATATACTTCTATGCTTCGTTTGTTCACCTCAAGGTCTGAAGTAGATGCTCTGATTTTAAGCCTCATGAAAATCATTGTCAGTAAAATCCAGAGAGAATAATGAAGCACATATCAATAGAATCATACAAACACTAGAAGATGTTGGAATTATGAAGCCTCTGACTCACTTTAGAATCTGTTCTCTTCCACACAGCCATGTTTTGACAGATAAGTGAGTTAAACTCATTCTTCCACTTTGATACGCCATAATTGCAATATGGATTATTTTTGGCAAAGAACATAATCAAAACTGGAATATTCCCAACAAATTTATAGAAATTGATTAAACAAATACGCTAAGGACAGCTTGCTTTATCCATGGATGTACTAAAGGAATATTTTAACAAATAAAGAATCTGTATTATAAGCTGTGCATGAAGATTTCATTGCATATATAAAGATAAAAGACCTAATTCTTGTGTTCTTGGAGGTCACAGTCAAGTGTCCTAGAGACAGATTCCAGTTGAGCACCCAAGTTCTCTAGTCAGAAATAAATTCTTACCCTGAGTAAGGCATGTAGATCACTTGATGGCAGACTTTTACTGGTACTGGTATGTTGAAATGTATGGCTATAACGTTAGCCATATTTTAGTTCAAACTTTTACTCTGCCACTTACCAAGTTTGTGACCATGAACATAATTTTGTGTGCCTCATTTTTCTCACTTACAAAATGGAGACATTAATATCTTTCCTATAGTACCATGGTGATAATCAAACATGTACAAAGTGTCCAGTGTGGCACAGAGAAGATACTAAACAAATGCTAATTTTCTTTCCGTATTTCTTTCTTATCAATGAATCACTCTGGCGTTTGTCATCCCTCCAATGCCTGTGATTTCTTGGTTCCTGATGTCACCTACTCTTTTGACTACCCTACTTGCTTTAACCATCAATGATAAAGAGAATAAACTTGTATTAACTGGTTCTGTGCTGATTTTTCTACACCAATATTTATATTGAATGGTGCAAAGAGATGAACATGTGCTAAAATATAATAATAGAAAAAAATTGGTTGTAATAATTTTTTATAGATTCAGGTAATATAGTAGATGTTCTTACATGTATTTTCTCATTTTATAATTATTTAAGAGATAATGCTATTATTCTTCTTATTTGTAAATATGGAAAATGAGTCTCAGAGAGTTTAATAACTTCCCTAAGATTGTAGTCCTAATAAGTGAGAGTGCTTGATTCTAAACTAGATACTTATGACTTCAAAACCTTTTCCCTGCCTGAAAGGTGATGTAACTGTGACAACTCCCAAGGGGCACACATGCCTCATAAATTTTATCACAAGCTTTATTTTTTTGTTTGTTTTTGATTTTTGTTGTTGTTGTTTTATTTTTATTTTTTTAAATTAATATGAGGGTACAATTTTTAGGTTACGTTGTTCTCACTTCCAGGGTAAAGTTCCATTTGTAGAAGAGCCGCTCACCCAGGGGGCGTGTTACACACTCTCACCATGTGCACATTAGCTGAGATCCTGCCTCATGCCCTCCATCCATCTGCCAAACCTCCTCCCCACCTCCCCTCTCGCTTCCCTCTACTCCTGAAATGGACTATATTAGTGTTTTTTTGTTCTTATGAGTGTGTAATTATTTATATATATTGATTTCATGTTAGTATGGAGTACATTGGATATTTATTATTCCATTCTTGTGATAACTTTACTGAGAAGAATGTATTTCAACTCCATCCAGGTAAATGTAAAAGACATAAAGTCTCCATCTTCCTTAATGGCTGAATAATATTCCATGGTGTATAGTCTATTACAAGCTTTAAACTGCATTTTCTTAGTTTCCAATTGCTGCTACAAGAAGTTACCACAACTTTGGTGTTTAAAACCACACAAATTTATTTTCTTACGATTTTGGATGTCACAAGTCCAAAATCATTTTAACAGAGCCAAACCTAAGGCATTCAGTTCCCTCCATGTCTCTGAGGGGGGATATCTGTTTCTTTGCCTTTTTCAGCTTCCAGTGACTGTCCTCATTCCTTGGCTTACCCTCTGTCTTCAAAGTCTATCACACCAATCTTTACTTTTGCCATCATGTCACCTTCTCGGACATCTCCTGCCTTCCTCTTTGTAAGACCATTTATACCCCTAGGCCCACCTAGGTCATCAAGGATAATTTTCCCATCTCCAGAGGCTTAATTTAATGACATCTTCAAAGGGTTTTTTTGTTGTTCTTATTTTTGTTTAAATATTAATAGTCACAGGTTCTGGCCATGTTTGAACACAATTATTCAGCCTACCATTTACATTTCTCTAATATTTAGACTAACTCTCTAAATTTACATGAATAGAAAAATTACTTTGGGAAAGTTATAATGACATTAAAGATGGTCTTCTAAACAGCTGGTGTGGTCTTTGAATCAGAACAGAAATGTGGTTATTTAACTTTTATCTACTCAATGGGAAAAATGTCTTCCAAAGTAGTGAATAACATAAAAGTTTCGAATTAACAAGGCAGTATTGGTAAAGCAGGATTGTTTAAAGCGGCATAACATTTCTCTATACATAAAACAACAGATTTTCCCTCAACAAATACTTGCTAATGAAACAGATGTATCAAAAGAATAGCACTTTTATGTAGCAAGGTTATCTGTTACTCAGGCTGCTTCTGTACTTAATTTTTTCTATTTCTATTCAAATATGATACAATATACTCATATTCATCTGTATTAGCCACAGTTCCCAATGTACCTGTTTATCTGATGCAAGGTTAATGTGGTATCAAGGAATTTTATAGAATTAGAATTTCTTGTTATTGAACAAGACTTACATCAACACCACCAAAGGCTTTGTATTTTATGTGATACAATGAGAAGAAAAAAAATTAATATAAACTAGTGAAGAATAGTCTGATAGTGACTTTCTCATCCATGACATTTCATATTGCGCATATTGTGAACTGGCCTAGCATGCCCAAAAACGATATTTTTAATTGTTCTTTATAACCATCTTTCCAATGTCTGAATGATATTAGCTAATAAAGAAGATCATGGCTTGCATTATTTAGGGCCTAAAGAATTAGCAAGTCAGTCTTTGACAAAGCAGATATGCTTCATTATTAGAAAAATCTAGGCTACCACATTAAGTACATCTTTGCTTTTTGAAAGACACCCATCGAAGTGGTAATCAGAGATCAGACTGCACTAGTCTCAACGATCAGAATCACAATATATAGCAAACTTGTTTTGGTTTCATTTGAATTTAAATAACAGTCTCTACCAGCTGGTTGAGAAACATTAGTGCCTTCAATTTCCCTTGGGATAAAACAAACTGGTTGATAGATACAAACCACATTGTACTCTTAGTCTCTCAGTCAGTCAATAATAGCATTTGTTATTACATGCACTGAAACTTCAAAGTGCTGACCAAGAGAAAAAATAAATTAAATGGAAATTAAATACTTTCTCACAGATGGACAGAGTCCATTAATTATGAGCTTCAGTGAAGTAAAAATGTAATCTGTAGTGGTTGAGGATTTCGTTTTGCTTGTGTGTGTTGTGTGGGAATGTGTGTGTGCGTGTGTGTGTGTGTGTATATGTACATCTATATTAGAGATACAGGATGCTCTCAGGCCTCCTGAGAATAATGGCATTGAACAGAAAACGGGTGTAGCAAAAGCCCTTTGAACTGAACACACTAACACATAAGTCAGCCTGGTCCCATGTCAATTTAGGTGGAGATAGAAAGAGGAGTATCCACACTTTAAATGTAAGGACAAGCTATCATTGATTTTTTAGAAGCCGATTCAATAATTATATGCACAACTCTTAGCTGAGTCCTAACATACATTCAATGTTATGTAAGGCTACTCTTTGCCCATAATTTATAGAGGATCAAATTTTCTTGTTATGTGATTTCAGAGGTATTGAGGAGACTTTAAAAGGACAGTAATCCATGACTCACCCACTTAAAAATAAATATCATAAAAATGGAGAAGGAACTGTTATGAACATTAGAAGACACTTGAGAGACATCAAGAAGGATGTCTCTAGATATTGTTAAAAATAATCCAGAAAAAGTGAACACAGACTGTGTATTAGATCATCTTGTAGAGAAATGTTAGATACAGGGCAGAGTAAGATGGCAGACTAGAGACAGTGTCTTTAGAGCTGTGCGTGGTGATACTGGGAGAAAAGACTCCAGGAACCTCTGACGTCTGCCTAGAAACATGCCTTCGGGGGAACAAGGAAGCAGTGGGACATTTCAGGTAGCCAAGACGAGGCTGAAAGCTGTGAAGCAGCAGCAAGTACTTGTGTTTGGCCAGAGTCCAGCTGTGGACGACACAGTTTGCAGACAGTGAAGGCCTTCCATATAGGCTTTCTATGGACCTGAACACTTGGGAGAGCTTGGGCAAGTGGGTGAGTGATTTTGAACAGCACCCGGGGCCAGGACTGAGCCACCCAGATGGGGCGGAGCTCTCATTGTCCTGCCACAGACTGAGCACTGCCGCTGGGCGAAGGTTACTGCAGGGTTCCAGGGTGAGGCCGGTTCCGGTGTGCGTGATAAGTGGGGCAGCCACTCCTACGAAGATTTCAGCAACACACTTTCCTGGGAAAGCCACTGCATAGCCAAGGGACATGGTTTGGAAATGTCAAGGTGTGTCTATTAAGTGGGCTGAGAAGCACTTCAGGTATTCAAGTCTGTGGGGTTTCGGGGGAAAGAAGTAAGGAAGATGGACATCATCTCCTCCACAAGCAGAGACTTCATCCTCCATCTTATACAGCTGTATCAGCATGGGGATGAGCATCTCATATCCCAGAAGATCACCTATTGCCCAGGGAATATCCAGCAAGATATATAGAGACAGTTTTTTTCTTTAAAAAAATTTTTTTTAACTTCCCCCCCTAAATTTTTCTTATTTTTTTCTTGTGTAATTATAATTCTTATTGTTTCCTTCTTTAATAATAAGGTATTCATTTTGGTTAGTTTTTATGCCCTGTTATTTTCCCCCCAATTATGTCCTTTAAGGTTTTTTTGTTTGTTTTACTTTGATCTACAGTATTTTTGTTTTTCTTCTGTATTTGATAGAAGTGAGGTCTTGTGTCTGCTCAGGTTGGCAAAAGAGCTTCAGACTGTGTGAGGCTGATTGCTTGAGCTCTCTAGGAGTTAGAGACCAGCCTGAGTTCTCCGAAATAGCTAGTTGTAGCGGCTGACACCCTTAGTCCCAGCTACTTGAGAGCCTGAGGCACCAGCATGACTTGAACCCAACAGCTTGAGGTTGCTTTGAACTATGATGCTACGGCAATCTACGCAGAGTGACAAAGTGAGATTCTGTCTGAAAAAACAAAACAAAACAAGAGAAAAGCAACATATGGAATGGGAGAAAATATTTGCAAATCATTTATCTTGTAAAGTGTTAATATACAAAAATATATGAAACTCTTACACTCAGTCACAACAAATAAATAACCTGATTTTAAAATTGGCAAAGGAACTGAGTAGACATTTCTCAAAACAAGATATTCAAATGACCGACGAATACATGAAAAGGTGTTCAACATCACTAATAGTCAGAGAATTGTAAATCAAAACAACAGTGAGACATAACCTCATATGTGTTAGGTAGATAAAAAAGATAAAAAGATAATAAGAGCTGGCAAGGATGTGGAGAAAAAGGAAGCCTTGTACACATTGATGGAAATGTAATTTGGTCCAATTACTACAGAAAATAGCATGGAAGATCCTCCAAGTATTATTAAAAATAGGACTAGCATGTGATCCAGTTCCACTTCTGGAATATATACCTAAAGAACGGAAATCAAAGAGATAGCTGCCATTTTCACTGCAGCATTATTCACAGTAGCCATTATAACATAATGTCTGCTGATGGATGAATGGAGAAAGAAAATATAGTATACCCAGTCCCCAAATTGGGACCATCTGACTTAGGTACAACTCTCACTTACCAACAGTGGCTATTACAGGTAATAGGTAAATGTACCTGCAACAGATTACATGCAAATTCAGGTTAAGAATAAACCTACAGAACCTTTCCTTTTTGTATCCTGTGAACTGTACATGTGTATTATACAATGGAATATTATTCAGCCTTAAAAAGGAAGGAAATCCTGCCATTCACAACAACATGGATGAATCTGGAGATATTATGCTAAGTGAAATAAGCCAGACAAAGGAAGACAAATCCTGGCTGATCCCATTCAGATGAGGATTCTTAAACAGTCAAATTCATACAAAAAGAAAGGAGAGTGGTGGCTCCCAAGGGCAAGAAGAAGAAGAAACAGAGAGGTATTAGTCGAATAGTACAGAGTTTCCGTTATGCAAATGTAGGAGTCCTGGAACACAAAGCCTATGGTTACCAGCACTGTCTTGTGTCCTAAACAGCTAGCCAGGAGGGTAGAGCTTCTGGTCATATCACAAATAATGATAATAATAATAATGACAAATCAATGAGAGGAACTTTTAGAGTTGATGGATACCTTCATGGCATGGATGGTAGGGAGAGTTCACTACTTTATCTCTAAACTCATCAAGTTCTGCATACACAATGTGTACAACCTTTTGTATGTCAATTACATCTCAACAAACAATTTTTAATAAAATATGTGAGTTGGTCAAAGATAATGACATTAAACATAACATAAAAATTTTCAATAAAGGAATATGAAGCTTAAAAAATAAATGAACAGATGGTGCCTGTGCTCAGTGGGTAGGGTGCTAGCCACACACACCCAGGCTAGCAGGTTCAAACCCAGCCTGAGCTAGCTAAACAACAATGACAACTACAACAAAAAAATAGTCGGGCATTGTGGCTGGTTCCTATAGTCCCAGCTACTTGGGAGGTTGAGGCAAGAGAATCTCTTTTTTTTTTTTTTTTTTTGAGACGGAGCCTCAAGCTATCCCCCTGGGTAGAGTGCCATGGCATCACAGCTCATAGCAACCTCCAACTCCTGGGCTCAAGCGAGTCTCCTGCCTCTGCCTCCCAAGTAGCTGGGACC
>CAUYQV010173232.1:0-24318 GCA_963574575.1 Galagoides demidoff | reverse complement strand
TCTACAAAGAGGCTTGGCTCTTTGTAAGAGTTGTTTTCATAAGAGTTGTAACACTTGCATCCTGCCCTGCAAGGAGGTTTGGTTCTTTGAGTTGTAAATAAAACCTCACTGTTCATTCTGTGGTCTGTTGATTCATTCATCGAATTGTCAAGACCAAGAGCCTGGAAATCCAGTGTTAGAAATCCAGTAACATGATGATTAGTCTTCAGTCATTTAGTAAGCCTATATCACTTAACTGGGATCTTCACAAGAGCTTCTCAGTTTCTCCCCCTTAGAACTTAGGAAGGACAGACGGATTTGGATTTGGGTGATTACCTTCCCTCATGTCAGTTAGGCTCTCATAAATCCCCAGCCAGTTAGGATCTAATAGAATAGTTTCCTTTGAGGAGGAGAAGAATAATCTAAGTATATTTCAAAATGCCTACTTTTACCCTCTCCTTGCTGAAAGCACTAGGGGATTTTCCCCAGACCACTGTAGAACCTAGTAGGGCTCTTGGGGATAATACTTATGAAAATGTGAGGGGTCCTCTTAAACTTACCTCCCAGAGTTTTAATCTCAAGTGTTTCTACATTGAGCCTTCAGCAATTTGTCAATTACAGTTTAAGTTTTCCTTCCTCATTACTGGCTCCAAAGGTATTTTCTGCTTCTGTTATGATTCTCTGCATCTGCCTGTCTATCTGCCTATCTATCTATCCTATTGTCTTTTGGCACCCTTAGAGACTTATTAAAATGATCTGACACACAATTATTTCCATTGAATTTCCCTGTTATTATAAAGGAGTTTTATGATGTGGGTTAGCAGTTTAGAGGGTAGCAATTTTTCCTGTGACTTCAGTTCTTTAGTGAATCTAAGAAGAGCTGTTGATTTTGCATTTATTCCTCTTTTTTCTTGTTATAACGATGGAAGTCATGACTTCTCAGGTCCTTAAATGCTGGGTCAGATGCCAGAGGTCTCATTTGCCTTAATATACAAGATCTTTTTTTTATTATTATTATTATTCCAGCCATTTCCACCTCTAGGATCTTTAGCTTGCTCTTGGAATCTTTGGTCCTAGAAAGTCTTTAAGCCTGTCTTTCTTGATTTCCAGACCCCTTAATTCCACATCTCACCTAGTCTCAGATTGAAATTGCCCATGTTTCACCATCAATATCTACCCCATTGGTGGTAGCTATAGCTAAGATATTTATGCTTCTCCATTAGTATGATTTTGGTCCAAGCCAAAATAGGTAGCTATGCTCATGTATATGTTCCCATACATTGTTCACATTTTCATATTCCTCAGAGTTTGGCACACAGTAGGAATATCACAAATGGGTAATTATTTTCCTAATGAGCAGAATACATTTTCTATTAGGTATGATCAATTCCCTATTTTGGAGAGACCACTATATTTTGAAATGACTGAGAAAGGCTTCATACTGAAAGCTAAAATTAAATCTTTCCCTGAATAATGAATAAGGTTTATATTGATTGAGAGGAGAATGAAATGTCATTCCAAATTTTGTGCACAGTATGAGCAAAGGTTCTGAGACAGAATAGGAAAATTAATATCTATTTTTAAGGGTCACATTCTGTCTACTATTGAGATCTATTATTAGGATAGCTTTATGTAGACTCTAGTTATCAGGCCTTTGTCAGATTTCTAACATGAAAAATATCTCTCATTTGAATGGCTGTCTCTTTGTTTTAGTTGTACCCTTAGCTGTGCTTTTTAGCTTGATTAAGTACCATTTGTTTATTTTTGGTGTTGCTACAATTGCCAAGGGGGTCTTCTTCATAAAATATTTTCTCAGGTCAATATATCAAAGTGTTTTCCCCATACTCTCTTCTAGAATTGTTAATGTTTTATGTCACAATGTACCCCACGTTTGCATTAATGTATACAGAGATGAATTAATTAAAAAAAAAAAACAACAGGGTGTCCCAGAGGTTTTCCTTCAGTTTTAATCACTTCAGGGATATAAATACTGCAATTTATAAACTATTGTTTGCAAGTTTAAGTGAATTTTACACTGTTTTGTTTTGTGAATGTTGAGTAACACTTTTTTTCATTTTCATTTTTGTTTCATTTCCCCCGAGTGAAAAACGTGGCACACATTGACTAGAAGAGACAATTACACTTATTAAAATAATTAAAACTCAGAGTCAAACTAGTAAACTCTCAAAGGACAGTTTTGTAAGTTTGTAGCTGTTAGACTTATGAAGTTATTAAAGCTCGAGACTGCACTCAAATATTTGGGACATCCCGTGTGTGAGTTTGCAGTGTGTCCGGTTTCATGCTAGATAGTTGATTAAAAGGGAAAAAAGGAAAGAAACAGTCTTCTTTAAGGAACTTGCAGTCTAGTTGAAGGGGAGGTGTGAAGGAGACTGATCTCATAATATGATATGATACGTGCTGCAACTGGGCCAGTAGAGCTGGTGAGAACAGAGTCTGGGGACTGAGGGAATCTTGCCGGAGGAGGTGGCGCGAAGGTGGCGCGAACAGAGTCTGGGGACTGAGGAGGTGCCGGAGGAGGTGCCGGAGGAGGTGGCGCGAACAGAGTCTGGGGACTGAGGGAATCTTGCCGGAGGAGGTGGCGCGAAGCTGGGCATTAAGAAATGAACGGCCAATGAAAGGAAGGTAACGGTACAGGTAATGAGTGGACGCTTGTCCCGGGGACGATGCTCTGTTCTGGGACTGACAGACTGCCCCTCCTGGAGGTGGACAGGTGGGCCAGGGCTGGACTGACACCGAGGGGAGGAGATTAGCCCAGAACCGGCTTGCCGAGGACTTGCATCTGGAGTCAGTTAGAATTAGTAGATGGAAAGTCAATTTTCTTAATGAAAAATAATAGAATAGAAAAGAACAAAACAGAGCAGAATATAACAGTAGAATAGGAGTATTAGTCTGCCGGGGGTGCTGTTACTGGGTGGCTGTAAACAGCAGAAATTTATTGTCTTCCAGTTCTAGAGACTACAAGCCTAAAATTCAGGCACCAGCAGGTTCCAGATGAAACCTACAGTGGAAGCTTCCTTTGTTGTGCAGTCTCTGCTTCCATCTTCCCTGGGCATTCTCTGTGTCTTTTTGGGGGTGTCCTCACTCTATATGCATCTGTCTCTGGGTCCTAATTTCACCTTTTTGTGAGGACACCTGTCATACCGGATTACAGCTCATCCTAATGACTTCATTTGAACTTGATTGCTTCTGTGAAGACTTTCTTTTCTTCTTTCTTTTTTTTTTTTTTTTTTTTTTGCAGTTTTTGGCCAGGGCTGGGTTTGAACCCACCACTTCTGGCATATGGGGCCAGAGCCCTACTCCTTTGAGTCACAGGTGCTGCCCAAGATTTTTTTTTTTCTAAATAAAGCCACCTCACTGCTCAAGAGAGATTCTTAGTCCCTTTCTTGTATTGAGAATATTGACAGGTGAGCAAGTGAATGGATTTGCAAAGAAGTTGCTTCTCCAAAGAGGCTTCACCAACAAAGCCTTGGCTTTTCTTAAAACAAAGATTTAAAATTATCAGGCTGATCAGTCCAAGTGATTTTGGGGTTACCCCAAGCCCTTGTGTTCCCTGCACCAACGTGTTCCAGGCAGGTTCTGGTTTGTAAGCTCTGCTGGTTCAGAGCATGAGTTAGGCCTCATTCAAATCTAGAGCCTGCCACTTGGTGGCCATAGGCATGTTCGTTCAGTTTTCTCGTCCATACCTGGTAAAAATAATATTAGCAGCATTATTAAGAGGGGGAAATGAGATAGTGGTACAGAGAAAGTGCTTATTGTATATAAAAGGGCTCAATAAATGGCAGCTGTAATAATAATTATAGTGACACAGCCATGACAATCTGTAAGGTTCTAGGCCTGTGACTGCAATTCTTTTCAACTGTCTATCCATGCTCCTGAATTGTATTTGGACACCACACAAAAGCATGCCCCTCACTGACCTACATCAGAGCTTTGCAATACTCCTTAAACTCCAATTAAGAAGACACAGACAGTGGCTTATTTACAGATCATGAGCAGGTAAATAGAATTCAAATGGCCTGAGTTTGGAGATTTGATTTTACACGTGCAGCTTCTGCCACCAAGATAAATATGGAGCGGCAATGAAAACCAGGGGAATTGATTAACCTCGTAGGCAATCATGCCCTTCTTGGAAGTGTCTGCATCCCTCCCGGACCTTGTCAAGCCTCATCCCAGCTCCTTCTCAGTGTTGCCACCTCTCTTCAAGGGGGCTGCCTCATGGCTTGAAAACACACCTCAGAGAGGCACAGCAAAAAAGACAAGTGTATTAACTTGTCAATAAACACTTTGCTTAAGGAATGAAGTCAGAAATGTTATACCCACACTCTTAGAAAAAGGCATTGTGCTAAACAGAAAAAAAGAGGGGTGGGTGGCAGATGCAGCTGAAGACACCCCGCGGTTATTTTGCACTTTAGCCACATGCACTGAAGGCCTCATTACCTGAGAAGTAGGCCCAGGTGGCAATAACTCCCACGTGCCCCCATCAACTTAGCGAGGAGCTTCAGTCTCCTTGTACTTGGTAAGGAAGGGGCACCTCCTATGACTAGCCACAGGCTACAGACTCCAGGGAAGTTGTGGATAATTACAAGGTAATTATTTATAATAAGTGCTTCCACTCTCAGCATGATTATCCACCCCTGAGTTGCTTGCCTCCTTCTGCCTGGTTTATGTAGGGAAACAACGTCCAAATTAATCTATGTCTTTTGTAAGTGAGCGTATACTCCTCTGATGATCCAGATGGTTTAGCGCCCTTTAGCAGCAGGTGTTAAGACTTTCTTACAAGAGGCATATTTTTTCAGTTTCCCTTTAGCTATGGAGAAAGTCAGGCAAATAAGACTTTGGGAATTTAAAGATGAATTATGGGATTAATATAGAGTTGGCCACTAAGGACAGCAAAGCTAGCCCTGTGTGAAACCAGGAAAAACAATCACAGCGAACCTTTGTAAGGGTTTTATGGTTTGCTCGACACTTTTCGTGTATATCATGTCTTTTAATTTTCAGATCAGCTCTGCACAGTATATATCGATATTATGATAAACCTGGCAGTGTGCTCAGGATAATACCCGATTAAGGGCATGGCCTTAGGAGTAGACTGATGGGATTTCAATCCCAGCTTAGCCACTGATTAGCTGTGTGACTTTTGCTGTGTTAACTAACCTCTCCAAGCCTTAGCCTTCTCATGTATGGCAGGAGGATAATCCCAACCCTACAGGTCTGATCTGAGGATTTAATGAAATTACTGTTACTACAATGACTGGCCCATAGCAAGCAGGTCATTCATTGGTTGAAGGAAAGACATTGAAAATGATAAACAGAGATTAAAGAAATTTCACAAATGAAGTAGCATTTGGTGTCCCCTCTTTTTCTCTTGTTTAGGTTTTACTTTATTTTTCTCTAATGGAAATAGTGGCCAGTTCAGGCGCTCTATTTACCAAGAAAATATTATGCCTATGAGGAGTTGCATGACCCAAAGCGAGTTATTCTGGGAAAGTGAATCTCTGCATTTTTGGCTCTATAGCTTCTCAAGGGCTTTCGGGAATTTCAACAACTAGGTCACATCCCCATACAAGTAAAATGGGTAAAGGGTAGTTCTTGAGAGGAGCATGCAAATGATTGCGTTGAACCATGTGTTGCTTTTTATGCATGGCGGCTCAGGCTAAACCTCTCAGAATGTCTTGCCTGCACAACTGCTGTGGATTTACAGGACTCTCCCTTGATTTTGAGATAGCTGCACCTTAGGAGCACTCGACAGTTGGAAAGAGAAGATGTGCTATTAGTAGAAGCCCGATCCCCAGGTTTCCTCCTCTTCTGCTCTCTGTCCCTGGCTAGAACCTTTCTCTCAGCCTTAGTTTTCTCATCTCGGAATGAAGAACACCCCACCTCCTCAATCCACCTTTACTGAGCCAAGGAATATGAATACACCGGGAAAATGATGGTGCATGTCCCATGCCATATGTAACACAGTGATCACCGATGGCTTGTAAAATGCTGGGGCTTAGCTTGTTCCACGTCACTCCACCCAGTGCTCTCTTTATCAGCAAAAAGAAGAGAAAAGGAATTATCTCTTCCCCTTCTCAGAAGAAGAGTAACTCAACTGAATTATTAAATTCTGGGCTTCTCTGTGGTGAGATGGTTGGAAGAATTAATTCTACTTTTTGTCTTGCAGTGCACCCCATCATTAGTTTCTTTTGGTAAATTTTGACAACAAACAAGCAAGTAAAACAAAATACAATCAATTCTCAGTAATCAGAGATTCCATATTAGTAAATTTGTCTTCATGGTTTATTATTCTAAGCTTTAGGATAATGGAGACTTCAGACTTCCTTACCCAGATGTTCACAAACCTGCTTCCATAGTCTCCACGTACTCTTCCTTGGATTCATTCTCCACCTGAGGGGTGGCTGAGGGGTGTGTTTACAAAACTGGGGTCCCCGGGAAGCTGTCCAGATGCAGGACAGGCTGAAAGAGTCATTTTTCACTATACATGTTTCAGCACAGAACTTCAAGGAGCCTCAGAATTTTAAAGTCAAATCTGGTTTTCCAGGTTGTATCAAGGTATACTTTTCCAAGTAAGAGAGAAGACCTTATTTCATTTCATAGTTTTTAATCTTGGTTTATATGTTTTAAATATGGAGATAGATGGTATGTGAGGTTCCGTGTGTACCCATATCTCAGGCCTCCAGAGATAGTGGCAAGCTTAGAAAGAAAGAAACCTCTACTGATTGAAACTGCTCCTATCTGGGCTCTGTGCATCACTGCATCCTAACCTAGCTTGTTGTGACTGCTACATGATGGTGGTGAGCTTCTCAGCCCTGAAGCTCTGGCACAGGAAGCCGACAGGTGAGGAGCACCAGTCAGGATCAAGTGAAGGAAGAACAGGGGCAACAGAGGTTGTGATCCTGAAGATTCATATCGTATGCAATGGATAAGGCTCTGGCTTGACTGTATGATCCAAATGGGAGCAGGGGCTTCCCCATCCCTCCACATTGTCCCCCTAGACTTAGAGATTTTGGACTCTCTCACCAAACTCAGCAGGTATGAGTTCCAACTGGACTGTTTTTTTCTGAAACATAAAAAGACATAATGTTTCTTATGCTCAAATAGTCAGGAAACAGTTCACCCCTGATCAATACGTGCAGTACCATTATTATCATCTAAACTCAGTTTAGACCATTTTCACTATGGGAAACAAATACACTTTAACAGCGTAAGTAAGCATCATTATCAAAAATAAATCAATAATAAATAAATTTATTTATTTCCACAACTTAGAAGGAAGACAAGCATGAGAGAGGAGAAGAGACTTAAAGGTTACTGAGCCCTTACTATCCGGCTGAAGCCAGGCTAAGTTTATCACACACATTATGTCATTAGAACTCAACATAACTCTACCAAGCAGGTGTCATGGTCTCCATTCCATAATGGATGTGGTGGAAGGATGGAGATGTTTAACAGTTTGTCCGAGGTCAGATAGCTAGTAAGTGTCAGAACTGGAATTCAAACTTGAAACCCCATTCTTCTTGCGTCTCTGTCCAGCAGCCTCCGCTCCAAAGTTTAGAATGAAAGTCTTTGGATTATTCCTATCACCAGTCTGCTTCCCTGTTTTTAAATCCTGTCTCTTTAGCAAGGCTGGCTATGGATGGGCCCCCTCATCATCTAGGGTCAAGATGGTGGGCTGGCTAGAGAGGGCCAGTTGACAAATCTGTCTTTGCAGGGGGTGGGGGGGTTCAACCTGCACCCTCAGGACCACATGCTAATTTTGTAGGAAGTATTTTTTGCTCATGTGTGGCATTGGATATCACAAAAAGATGCGCAGACCTTTTTTTTTTTTTTCTGTTCACTAATCAACTTTCATTAGTGTTTGTGTATTTAATGTGTTGTCCCCAAACCATTCTTATTTTTCCAACATCCAGCAGAGGGGGAAAAGAGCTTGGACATCCCTGTTAGGGCACAGGGCAACTGGAAGGGGGGAGGCAACAGGCCAGCTAGAGGTTGATGGGTGGGAGGGTGCATTTCTTAAATGCCCTTTGTTCTTATAGACAGTGTTGGAGCAGGTCAGGGTCTCGAGAGCTGGACAATGGGCCCTAAGCTGATAGGTTTAGAGACGGGCCACATAGCTTTACAGAGCCCACCAAGAGGTCACTCTTGCGCTATTGTAAGAAAACTTACTTTCACATTTAACCTGTTTGTCTGTCCAAGGGATAAACCAGCAAAGCATAAGGAGACAGGGAAGAATTTAGATAATGTGTGCAAGGTGAAACCTCAGACAGGCAATTGGAAAATCATATATTTACTTGAGAGTTTTTGACGTTAAAATCTTTCTCTCTTCCCTTCCACCACCAGATAAGACTGTTTGGCCTCTGTTTATAAATTCTGCCATGCCGTGTCACCTTTCTTGCAAATCTGTTGCAAAGTAATCACATCTCAGTATTAGGTGCCATGTTCTAAATATGTTAAAAATGAATTTCAATGATTAAATGCCACAGATTAAGCTTGTTACTTCTCTAAAATTTACACAAAGGGTACATTTTAATTAGAAATTATAAATCTAAGCATTAAATGCCACAGATTAAGCTTGTTACTTCTCTAAAATTGGTATGAAGGGTACATTTTAATTAGAAATTATAAATCTAGGGCGGCACCTGTGGCTCAAAGGAGTAGGGTGCCAGCCCCAGATGCCGGAGGTGGTGGGTTCAAACCCAGCCCCAGCCAAAAAAAACTGCAAAGAAAAAAAAAAGAAAGAAATTATAAATCTAAGCCATCTGTACCATCGAGCTACCTCTGAAACCCCAAATCTCTATAAAGCTCTAACTCTGAGGGAAAAAAAAGAATTTAAATTTCATCTAAATATAGTGATCTCCTTAAAAACAACCAGCCATGTCTCATCTCATTTTATTTGGGTTGAAATTTTAGCCTGAGGCATCTGAGGGTAATTCAGCTAAGGCATCCCGATAAAGGTCATCAATGAGAGAAGCTCTGGCTTTTTGTTCCCCTTTAGATATCTGTACACTTTTATTAACTATGCATTTATGGGTGTGATTTTGACCAGGGAGCTTTTTATTAGTATGGAAGCAACTACGTAATATTCACTGGCACAGCTTACACTGGCATTATGTAAATTATGCTAAATTACCAGATTTTTCCTCTTCTGCATAGCTAAAAACAAAGTCCATGAAGTTGTAATTCTTTCTCCAAGCTGACAATTGTTTATACACCTGAAGATTTGTCTAGAAAAATCTGCCCTGCGTTCTCAACATTAAAATCCTGTGGCTGCCGGGAGCTGATACATCTAATTTTAACGCAAGAAAGGATGTCTAGCAAACATCAAAACAAAAGCTACCCTTCCAGCCTAATTTTCTTTTTCACACATGTGTCCACCCTACCCACCTCTTGATGCCAGCAGGAAGTAATCTCACCTCTGGAAAGGGAGCCAGCATCCTAACTGTGCTGACAAAGTGTAGGGAAATGAGAAAGGCTTGACGATTGCTGAATTTTATCCCTCTTTATTTCCAAAAGAATAATGAAGAGCTGTCATCCTAATCACCCGCATCAGCAATTTACACTACAGCTACCCACTTGTCTGAGTAGGGGGTGGGGGAGAATGAGATGTGACCTCCCCTCCCCCACACCACCACACCCATTGGAACCTGTCAATGCCTCTTCCTTAACCAGCCTGGAAATTGCCATCTTCCCCCCATTCAATGCCCAGCCCCTGCTGGCTTAGGGAGCTACATAGCTTGTGGTAAACTGCTATCCATTATTCCTCTATATTTAGAACTTCTCTGGAGAAATGGCATTATCTCAGTCACGAAGCTGAAAGCTGCTTAAAGGTAGCTTTTTTCAGTTGTTTATTCACAGTTGCTTTCATGGACCCTTTCTTCACCTTGCTTAAAATTTTTCGGATGGAGGCATGAGTACAGAAATGCAAACTATTGAAATGTCACCCTATAGAAAACCACCTATGATTTGCGTTGTGCTAATATTGGGGTAGGTCAAATGTTATTTCTCTCCTCTCTGTCATGTTTCATTGGAAGTAAATTCTGCTCCCTCCACCAGTGAAAAGGGACTCCATGGCCTGAACCAGATCTGGTGATGGAAAACATATTTTCAGTAATACTGAGTTCATTTATCTGCCAGGACAAATTAGTCAGTAGCTATCTCATATGTCACAGAGGTTTTCAAGAGGCACTTAGGAGGATGCTTTAAAAAAAAAAAATCCCTCTATGTAGAGTATTGGAAATGTCATGTGCTAATATGAAAATGCTCTGGTAATTTTTCTGTCTTACTCTTCCTGAGTAAAATACTGTTTTTTGTTGGTGATTCCACTCCTAAAAAGAAGATGTTTCAAAGAGAACCAGAAAGTAAATTTTATAATTTAGCCCAGAAAAAGCAAGGTGACAGGGTCGTCAAATAAAGGAGGCAGATCCAGTGATTTCATCTTTTCCCTGAGTTCCCATCTCTACTGAAAACTGGGTAAGAAGAGGGCAGTGGGCTGCATTTGTAGGAAGTTTTTATTAGCATTCGACATGTTAGAAGTCAAATGAGGGCTGGCATGGAGACTTACACCTGTAATCCCAGCACTCTGGGAAGCCCAAGCCAGAGGACAGCTCAAGCCTATACACACACACACACACACATATATATTAGTTGGGTATGGTGGCAGGTACTTTTACTCCTAGCTACTTGGGAGGCTGAGGCAAGAGGATTACTTAAACTCAGGAGTTTGAAGTTGCTGTGAACTAGGCTGATGCCACTGCACTCTAGCCTGGGCAAAAGAGTAAAACTCAGTCTCCAAAAAACAAAAAAATAGAATGAATGTCCATATGGATGAGTGCCTATGATCAAGTACTGTCTTCTTTCAGTGTGATTGGGAATTTGAAGGAAAAGCAATTTAGCTGGACCAGCATTTTGGGAGGCCAAAGCAGGAGGATTGCTTATGCCCCAAAGTTCAAGAATAGCTTGGGCAACATAGCAAGACTGTCTCTGCAAAAGATGAGAAAAATTAGTGGAGCATGGTGGTACACACCTATAGTCCCAGATCTGGCCAAATAACAGAGCAAGACCCTGTCTCAATCAATCAATCAATAGCAGTTGATAGCACACACACATATCTTCTTGGGATCTCAGTTTTCATCATCCCATAATAGAGCAAAAAATTGCTACTTTTCAGGGCTGTTGAGAAGATTAAATAAGATGATGTGAATAAAACATCTAACAGAATGTCTGGTCCATAATCAAAGAAAACTAGAGTAATATGTAAAGCTATGATGCATGTGGGTAGGAATGAGTTTAACGGAATCCTACAAATTCAGGCAGAAAGGCTTACTTAATTTTATTGTATAACCTGGTCTAATAGCTTTCCTACTGAAGTTTAGCAGAGAGGAGGAAATTACTCTTCAATGTCATCTACATCAGTGATTTTTCAACCAGTATGCTGTGAGAGGATCTTAGGTGTGCCACGAAAATTTTAAAAATCATTGATGAAATGTTTTTCAAAAGAAGTTCAAAGGGTGGTAAGTATAATCTTTTTTTACTCTTTTCTTTTTGATCAACATAATTTAAGTGTGTTGGAAGTTTAACTATAGGCTGAAGTGTGTTGTGAGATAAAATGTTTGAAAAATACCGGTCTACGTGATCCATTTTCACATGTTTGGAATTGATCATGTGCTTGAACAGGTAAATTATGAATTTCTCCAACTTTCTCTTGTAATGGGAGTCATTAGACAGGACCATAGAGTTAACAGTTTAGTATAAAAGTGTTTCCAGGGATTCTTCTGGATTTTCTTGGCCTCCAATCAAACTTAAAAGAGATCAGTAGTAGTAGCATTTGTGATTTCACCCTGTTTTAAATATTTACAGATGCTTAACTCTTAGAGAGATACTTCTGGATTCCAACAAATTTAAACTCTGTATAAACATTCCTTTGGGGGCTTTTATTTTGTTCTGTTAGTAAAAATTACTGGAGGAATGTAACTCAAACCTAATTTCCAAATAAAATATCTTACAGCAATCAAAATATTCCTATGTGGTTATTATCCACTGTAAAGCACACTTTCCCTCAGGGAATCTGCTATAAGAAAAAATTAAAACCTAGCCGCCCATTTTAAAGCCCATTAAGTCATTAGGTGGCTCTTCAATGTTTTCTGGATGAGCTGGAAAGCGCAAGCTGCCCTCCCAGAGCCAGGGAGAAAAGCATTGTGCAGCCTCCTGCAAGCAGGTTTCTTTATCCAGAGTTTACATCGAAGATGGCCCTTAATATCGGCATGGCTTTTTGGCCCTAATAAATATTTCTACATCCTTAAATCTTAATCTGCTGCTTCCTGTAGTTAGGTGTCCTAAATGTGTCCTTAGTATCCACAGTGTTTGAAGACATTGGTGCCAGACATTCGATGGTGTCAGGCAGACATGAGCAGCACATCCTGGAACTTTTTAGACTAATGCCTCATAAAACTGCTCTACTTCCCTGATATTTCCCCCTAAATTCTTCTGTTTCTCTGTGTGGCAGACACGGTTTCTTGCTTATCCAGCGGTCATTCCCTTTCCCATTTGCTATCACAATTTAGTTTGAGCAATAACATGCCCAAGAGTGGAGTCACGTTTGACCTTAGTCACAGAAACTGCTCTCCCCTGGGCCAGAGCTTGGTCTACAAGTGGCATGTAACCAGTCCTGGTCAGAGAAATATAATGAGGATTATTATACAGGGCTTGGGAATATTTTTCTACCTGCTGAAAGGTAAGGGAAATACAACAACAATACCCAGCCACAACTGCATTAACTTGATTCCTAATTTGGATGATACCATGTGAAGACGTGATGCCTGATGCTGGGATAGCCACCTTGTGACCATGAGGAAAAGCAGCACATATGCACTGAAGGTGGCAGATGGGAATGACTCAACAAGTCGGAGTTCTTAAAGACATTGTCAATATTAGTGATAATATCTCTTAATCATGAACACCAGATTGGTAGTCTTTTTAATTTTTTAATTAACATGAAAAACTGTAGATTGATTCTGTCAATCTTGAGGTACTAATGTTAAGAAAAAGCTTCACTTCTTTAACTCTCTCCCTCATCACTGAGTTTTTCTTACTTTTTAAAGTTTATTTTCTTACCCATCTTTTCAGCTCTATAAATACATGTTCTGTGCCATCATACCTATAAGCTGTCTAACTTCTTGCCAGATATTATCTTAACCCCCTTCTCTCTACCTTATCTATGACTGACATGATACAAGAAGGTGCTCGAGGTTAGGGAGGAACTGAAATGTTCTCAAGGTTAGCCCTGACTCAGGTTTTAAGCTCCTGAGGGTTAGTTAGAGGATAGTATAGTTCTCTTTCCAATCCATTTTTAACAGTGTTTCCTGATGAGTCTCCAAAACACTTCCGTTTAGAAAATCCCAAGGATTCCACAGAGCCTTCCAGATGAGATTTCAACCCTTTTCTTAGCATTTAGTACTGTTCACAGTCTACACCCAACTGACCTTTCCAGCCGGAGCTTATCTATTTTACTGAAATGATACCTTTTACCCATTTGGGTCTGTCTACTCACTTTTAACCTTTCTTACTCATTAGTACTTCTGGTCCTGTTCCTATCAGCCCCTCCCCAGGAATGATTCCTAACTAGACTTCCCTGTCCTCTAAGTCAGTGCTGGCCCATAGGTAGCCATGAAGCCATGAGAGGTAGATTGGATTTTTCACTGAATAATTTAATTTAATTTGAATTTAAAGACTGATACTTGAAAATTTAAAACTATTTTTTTTTTGCTCTATGAAATATCTTGTTAAAAATATGAAAGGACAAGCCAGTAACTGGGAGAAAATATTTGCAAATCATTTATAAAAGATTCACATGTGGAACATATACCAGTCTGATTTAAAACTGGGCAAAAGAATTGAACAGACACTTCGCCAAAGAAGACATTGCACATTTATGTGCAAAGAAGCACATAAAAAATATTCGACATCACCAGCCATCAGGAAAATGCAAATTAAAGTCACCAATAGATATCACTATAATACCTATTAGAGTGACTAAAATTAAAAACGCTTAGAGCTCCAAACGTTGGCAAGGATGCAGAGAACCTGGATCTCTCAGATGTTGCTAGTGGTAATGTAAAATGGTATAGTCACTCTGGCCATCTGGTAGTGTCTTAAAAAGTCTGCCCAAAAACTGTGCACAAATTTGTTTGTAATAGCCAAAAACTGGAAACGACCCACATATTCCTCAACAGGTGAATGGTTGAACACACAACCATACGGTAGGATGGTACTCAGCAATAAAAAGAAAGGAACTACTGATACATGGAACAACTAAGGTGGATCTTAGGGACATCATGATGAGTGAAAAAAGCTGTCATGAAAGATTATGTATTGTATGATCCCATTTGTGTAGCATTCTTTTTTTTTTTTTGCAGTTATTGGCTGGGGCTGGGTTTGAACCCACCACCTCCAGCATATGGGGCTGGCACCTACTCCTTTGAGCCACAGTCACCACCCCTGTGTAGCATTCTTAAAATGACGAAATTACAGAGCTGAAAAACAGATAAATGGCTGCCAAGGGCTATAAAAGGAAGACTAGGGAGTTCCTTCCTGGTGAGGGAACAGTTCAGTATGTTGATTGTAATTGTGCTTTTACAGTTCTACACATATGGTAACATGTCATAGAATTATTCAGAGACACAAATAAAAACTTTGATGGTACATACAAATGATGATGAAGTATGAATGACGCCCAGGCTAATTAGTCGTATTGTACCAATCAATGTCCTTGTTTTGGTAATGAACTATATAGTTAAGTAAAATGTTATTATTGGGTGATGAGTACATGAGGCCTCTACAATTTTTACATTTTATGAGTCTATAAGTATTTCAAAATAAAAAGCAAAATTAAAAAAAGATATAGTCTATTCTATTATGGGGAAAAAATTTGAGCATGTATATGAATCTACCTTTCAGTTGTAAATTTTATTATATCTAAATACTGATCAAGAATTTCTGATGAAAATTTAGCATATGAATTGACATGTGCTATAAACGTACACACTGTGTTTTGAAGACTTAGTGTAAAGAAAATTCTAAAATAGCCACAATTTTTATGTTGATTAATTCAAATGATACTATTTTATATATTGGGTTAAATGAAATATATCATTAAAATATATTTCTTTCTTTTGTTTTTTTTAGAGACAAAGTCTTGCTGTGTTGCTCATGCTAAAGTACAATGGCATGATTGCAGCCTCAAACTCCTGGGTTCAAGCAGTCCTCCCACTTCAGCCTCCCAAGTAGCTGGCCCAGCCAATGTTTTTTTTTTTTTTTCTCTTTTGATAGAGGTAGGATCTTGGGATCTCACTATGTTGCCCAGGCTGATCTTGAACTCCTGGCCTCAAGCAATCCTTCCACCTCGGCCTCCCACAGTGAATTGATTTCATCTTGAAAAACTTTTAAAATTGTGGCTTTTAGAAAATTTAAAATTACATATGCAGTTCATATTTTATTTCTATTATATTCCTGCTCTGAGAAAAGATTTTAAATATGGGACCCTGAAATGGAAGCATATAAGCTTATGCATAGGAGCAATTTTTATTCAAAGGACAACATTCATATACTTTTTCACAATTTTATTAGCACATAACCAATACATGATAAACTAAAATATTTAAAGTGTACAGTTTGGACAGTCTGACATAAAAGTATGAATTTATAAAACCCATCACCACGAGATAACAAACATTTTTATTGCCCTTCAAATTTTCTTTCTTCCTGCCATCTCCATCACCAAGCAACTGATCATCTTTCTAACACTATAAATACACTATTTTCTAGATTTTTAAATAAATAAAGCATACTAATTGGTATCGTTCACTCATAATTACTTTGAAATCCATCCATGTTGTTTCGCACATCAATAGTTCAATTCCTTTTCACTGCTGAATTAGCATGTATTGGACAGGGCTGTGTCTATTCATTCACTTGTTCAGGGACTTTGGGCTGTTCCCAGCTTTTAACTATTACAAATAAAGCTGTTGCACACTTTAATTGGGTTGTTGGTTTTCTTCTTATTGAGCAGCAAGAGTTTTATTTTACATAAAATGCAAATCCTCTCAGAAATATATATTTCGCAGATAATTTCACCCAGGTTGTGGCTTGTCTTTTCATTGTTTTTAACAAGTTTTTCAAAGAGCAAAAGTGTTCTACTTTAACCAAATCTTATCTATCATTTTTTTCTTTGATAGTTCATCCTTTTGTGTCCTACTTTAAAAATCTTTTTTTTTAACCCAAAGTAGCTAAGTTTTTTCCTATGCTCTCTTCTAGAACTTTTATAACTTAATCTTTAGATGCAATATTTGTTTAGAGTTTATAGTATAAGTAAAGAAAGAGTCAAGGCTCTTTGTGCATGTGTAGTATTTAAGTTCAGTTCAGCCTTGTACCACATGGGGATGGCAGTGCTGACCACCATGCAGTCAAAAAGTCGCACGTAACTTCGGACTTTTTCAAAAAGTTGACTACTAATAGCCTACTATTAACTGAAAGTCTTACCAATAACATAAACAGTAAATTAACACATATTTTGTATATTATATGCTGTATTCTTACAATAAAGTAAGCTAGAGAAAACAAAATGTTATTAAGAAAATTTAAGGAACAGAAAAATGTATTTACCACTCATGAAGTGCAAGTGGATCGTCATAAAGGCTTTCCTCCTCTTCACCTTGATGTTGAGTAGGCTGAGAAGGAGGAAGAGGACAGGTTGCTCTCACTGTGTTGGGAGTGGCAGAGATGGAAGAAAATCTGTGAAGAGGTGGACCCTCACAGTTCCAACCCCTTCAGGGCTCAACTGTACAACTAATTAATTTGTTTAAAAAAGTATTCTTTCCTCATTGGGTTTCCCTTTTAAGAATGTCAGTTGATGTAAGTGCAGGCCTAATTTGTACTGTGCTCCATTGATTATTTCTTTTTATTGGCCAAGTCTGGATTTGAATCCACCACCTCCAGTATATGGGACCAGCACCGTGCTCCATGAACCACAGGCATCGCCCATCCATTGATTACTTCTAAAGCGATTCAGGCTGTCTTGATTACCGTAGCTCTATAGTAAACCTTACATACTAACCCACATAGATTAAGTCCTCCAACTTTATTCTCTTTTTCAAATGTTTTTGACCATTCTACATCTTTTGAACTTCCATAAATTTCAGAATCAGTTTCTCCATTACTTAAAAAAGAAAGTCCTGCTGATATTTTTATCGGGCTTGCATTGAATCTATAGATCAACTTGGGGAGAATGGACAGCTGAACAATATCAAGCCTTCTGATTTATGGCTGTGTGTCTCTCTTCCCTTTTCAAGTCTTTTAAATGATTTTGACAATATTTTGTAGTTTTCAATGGAAGGTCTTGCATAACTTTTTCTCAAACTAATATTTACGTTGATATTTTTTGCTATTTGAAATGGTATTTTATTGCAATTATTCCAATTATTTGGAATGGTATTTTATTGCAATTATTTTATTCCAATTTTGGAGGAAAAAAATACCCTGATTTTTGTATATTCTTTATCCCTCAACCTTGCTAAACTCACTTATTTGTTCCAGTAGCTGTTTTTGTACATTTCTTAGAATCTTCTACATAGTCAGATTATCTGTGAATAGAGACTATTTTATGTTTTTCATTTCAACCTGAATGCTGTTGTTATTTCTTTTTCTTTCTTTATTACATTTGCTCTAACCTTCATTAACAAAGACGAATAGAAGTGGTGAGAGGAGACACACTGCTTTGTTCTCAACCTCAGATGAAAAGCCTCTTCAATGAAAAGCACCTTTCCTTGGAGTGTCTCCAGATTTTTCTATTTTTTACTGGGACATTTCTAACTACAAATTACGTTTTCTTTAACAGCTATTGAGCTATTCAGGTTATTCATCTCTTGCATGATCTTTGGGGGATGGTTTCTTTTAAAGAATTTGTCCCTTGCACCTAAGATGTCAAATGTATTGGTAAAAAGTTATTAATATTTTCTTATATTTTTATGTCTACAACTTCTGTATTGGTGCTCCCTCCATTCCTATAATTGGTAGTTTGTATCTTCTCCCTCTTTTTACTTCATCAGTTCAGCTAAAAGTTGATCACTCTTATTGATCTCAAATAACCAGGTTTTTTTTGGGGGGGGGGTTACAATGTCCTGATTTTCTATACCATTTGGAATGTTTACACAGAACTGGTTAACATAGTGTTCACCTCACTTACTTAATTGTTGTGTTTAGACATTTATTCTCTACCATTAATATAGCTGACATGTCCCCTTGCAGGTTTTGATTCCAGTGATATTCTGTATCTTTTTTGTTTTCTATTTACTCTAGCCTTTTCAGCATTTTAAATATATTTTAAATTTTAAATACATTTATAAGAGCTCTTTTAATATCTTTAATTACTAATTCTAACATCTGTGTCATTTTTTCGTTCTGCTTTTACTGATTTTTTTCTTAACAGTATAACAAGTATTTGCCTTCTTTTTTCATGCATAAATAGACAAGAGTACATATAATTTGTATGTTTAAGGTAAAGAATAATAACAAAATTAACATATACTTAAAACCCCAAACAGTTTAGCCAAAAGAATGCTATCAATACCTAAAAGCTGGCTCTGATCGCACTTCTTCAATCCACTCAAAGGTAACCACTATCTTGAAGTTTGTGTTAAACTAACTGTCATTTATTTATTTTCACTTAGGTATGTAACCCTAAAGCAAATACTAATTTTTTAACTCTTTTTGACCTTTATCGAAACACAATAATCCTTGACTTAGTTTTTTAAACTCAATTATGATATTTTAAAAATTCAACCAAATAAATATGTGTATCTGTTGTT
Source organism: Galagoides demidoff (assembly GCA_963574575.1). NCBI lineage: Eukaryota > Metazoa > Chordata > Mammalia > Primates > Galagidae > Galagoides > Galagoides demidoff. The sequence continues at coordinate 5,461 of CAUYQV010173232.1, read as the reverse complement.
CATCATTTTCTATGACAAATAATATTCCATTAAATTAATATTCAAAAAATATCTATTCTTCTATTTGCTGACATGAGAGCTGTTTCCAGTTTTTGTTTTTGTTGGTTTGATTTTGCTACTACAAACAATGCTTTTATGACTACATTTGACTATGTCCTTGGTGGCACATGAAAAAGCCTCTCTAAGGTATTTATCTTGAAATAATATTTCTGAATTGGAGACTATACTCATTTTCAACTAAGCAACTATGCTAACATTAAATTGCCTTCGAAAGTTGTGGTATCAATTTGCTCTTCAATCAGCAGGATGAATGTCTATTGTACTACATCTTTGCCAATATTTGGTTTGTTGGGCAATGTAATTTTGCCAATCTGATAGGAAAAAAATGGTATCTGTAGAAGTCATTTGTTTTTCCTAAACATTACCCATAATTCCCCCATTCCAAGCACATGGTAGACGGAATTGCATTTGCTGCCCCTTGTGGTTGGGTGGACTCATTGATGTGCCACTTGCCACTTTCAGGCTGGAAACTAATTATCGATGCAAATACCTCCATGAGCTTCTTCCTTCTGGCAAGGAGATGGACAACATTCAGGAGGTGACTGTTGTGTGACTCTGGGAACGTGAACGATGACTTCCATTTTCAGATGACCTAGAACTGACAGTCAGTCAGAAGTAAAATTTTGTTGGTCTGATTCTTGAGTGTTGGTGGCAACAATATTGCCTAGAATATCATGATATACGGAATATCTCATTGGGGTTTTAATTTGCTTTTGGCTGCTTGCTAATGAGACTGGCAATGTTTTGGCCATTCTCTCTTCTTTCATAAAGTGCCTGCTTATGGCTTTTTTCATTTTTCAATGTGTTTCTTTGTCTTGCTTTTGTTGATTTATAGGCATCTTTAGACATTTTGGATTGCTATCTTTTGTCAATTTTGTTTCAAATTCTTGACCCAATTTATGGTTTTTCTTGTAATGGTTCTTAAACACAACTCTTATTTTAGAAAATTCCAAACATACGAAAGTAGAGAGAATAGTATAATAAAGCTCCCTGTAGCCATACCTAGCTGGTTTCAGTAATTATTGATTCTTAGTAAATCATGTTTCATCTGTAATCCCCATCCATTCTTCCCACACCTAGATTATTTTGAAGAAAATGCCAGACATCATATAATTTCATCTATATATCTCTCAAGATTTGCTTTTTGGAGGTGAGGTCTGTTCCAATCTCCCAACCCATACAGGCCAAAGGCTTTTCCTCTCTCCCTTTAAACCTAAGCTGTAGGTGTCTTGGGAGAGTTTGTGTCTCAACTAATTGGATGACTAAAGACATTTTTAAAAATCTTTTTCATTATATTATGTTAAAAGCACTAGAAATGGTTTAATTTAGCACATATCCATGTTGCTTAGACACTTCTAAGTATATTTTAAACTCGTGTGATTTATACATGTGCATATGTGTTTACTACTATCCATTTAAATTTCTAAAATATATGAACTATTTCTGTCTGCCTTGTTTGAAATAATGCCTAGCCCAACATGAGTCAGAAGGGAATGGATAACAACTTTCATTTGATAGAATTCACATGTTTATACATATTTGAGGATTCTTAGGACATCATAAAGAAAATGAACTTGAAGTATGGCTTGATTTGTATAGATAATTCTAATGGTTAGAAGAAGAAATGTATCTCCTATGGAATAAAATGTGATTTTTCCCCCTATTTTGCTCATTTCAGTTTTCTTTCTTTCATCCTTCTCCTGGGTAGTTTATGAGTTGTATATTCAGTGCTATTTTTTGAAAGGCACACAATTGAAAATATATGGTTGTACTATGGATAAATGGGCTGCACTGATATTACTGCCGTAGGAGAATCTGCAATGAGCATTCTATCATTTAGTCCCTTAGATGTACCAACTTGCTGAGTGGCTTTCTCAGAAGTACTCATGCATAGGGTACTTTGTCTTTCGGAATGTAAAGACTCTGTTTTCATACCTCTCTAAAACAGTGTTTTAATTGTTATTTTAAATGACATACCATTAGAGATTTCTGTCCTATATTGTTTTTGTATGAGTATATAGACCATAATGTTCTGTTAATTAAAAAATAAAAACAACTGTTTTATTGTTTTATATTACCTTTCAGTCAAAAGGGGGGAAGGGGAGATTAAGAGGCTGACTGTGCATTGAAGAGTAACTGAAAAAGCCAAAACATGACCACTGGCTTTTTCTGCCTGTTCTCCTTTGGTTTCTGCTGTTTGTGGCCTTGCTGTGGCTGTCGTCCCACATGGATCTGTTTCTTTTCTTCTGGAAAAGCTTCTCCCTCCCTTCTGATTGCTGCTTGCCTAGCTGGTGTGCATGGAGCTCTCCTCACCCTCTTAGTGGCAGGGGTAAGAGTTGTGTGTCCTTTTGATCTTGAATTTGACCTCATTGCTGGATGCAGGGCTATTAGACTTCAGGGAGCTTCTCTGCACTCTTGACATGCGCTTCTTGACCCACTTTATGTTTAACAATAACTTGTTTGTGATACTAATGAAACTCTTCCTTTGTTTTGACATGTGACAAATTTCTTTCCAATCTTCATTACCAGGGCAACTCCAGGGAAGAGTGAACCTGTTTTTTTTTAGATAGAGTCTCACTCAGTAGCCCTGGGTTGAGTGCTGTGGTGCCATAGCTCACAGCAACCTTCCAACTCTTGGCCTCAAGTGATCCTCTTGCCTCAGCCTCCCAAGTAGCTGGGACTACAGGTGCCTGCCATAATGCTGGGATATTTTTTTTAGAGGCGGGGTCTTGCTCTTGCTCAGGCTGGTCTCCAACTCCTGAGCTCAGGCAATGCACCTACCCGAGCCTCCCAGAGTGCTAGGATTACAGTTGTGAGCTGCCGCACCTGGCCTTGGAACAGTGATTCTTAAACATAAGTTTCTAATACGGCTTTCTTCACACCAATGTCCCTTTGATCTATACCTCTAGCAAAACATCTGTTCTGTTTGATGCCAAAGATTTTCCCTTCTTTTAATTAGTTTTGGATACTTTACATGTTAGTTCCCCACCACCCCCATCACTCATGTTTTCTCTAACTGTTTTATCTGGGGCTGGTTTAAGTATTAAAAATAATTCGTATCTATCCTCACTTTAAAATGGGTTTGGATAGTTCATGAATATTTTGAAGAAAAGTCAACCATTACGTGACAAATACATGTCTTGTCTTCTAGTTTTTTTACTCCTATCTGTGTCTATACTATCTAACTTCAGGCAACAATGACTTATACTGCTTTATGACTCAGCGGATCCATTTCAAATGACTGTTTAGGAGATGTGTCAATCAAGATAGGAGGTGCTGAGTGTACTGAAGTGCCTGCTTGCTTCCAGTTCTGACTCTTGATCACGCAGCTCTCTTACTACATACACATGCACTGCTCTATCTAATGAAATAACAGCTCTGACACCACACTATAAGTTCCCTACTACAGTCTTTCTGTCACACTCCCCCCCAACCCCAAAGCTCTTTGGAGCACCCAGGGGATTCCAGACATCTGTAAAGAATAACAATCTGGGCTCGGCGCCTGTGGCTCAATCGGCTAAGGCGCCAGCCACATACACCTAAGGTGGTGGGTTCAAATCCCCAGCCCGGGCCCGCCAAATAACAATGATGGCTGCAACCAAAAAATGGCCGGGTGTTTTGGCGGGCGCCAGTGGTCCCAGCTACTTGGGAGATGGAGGCAGGAGACTCTCTTGAGCCCAGGAGTTGGAGGTTGCTATGAGCTGTGATGCCATGGCACTCTACCCAGGGGGATAGCTTGAGGCTCTGTCTCAAAAAAAAAGAATAACAATCTGTTCATTGGGTGTGGCTATTCTGTGGGATAGAAACCAACATAACATGTAGGCAATGGGACAACATACAGCACTAGCCAGTTCAGACTCCTCAAACCGAGCTTGTCAGAAGAAAGAACACCAGTCCGGTGTGGTGGCTCATGCCTGTAATCTCAGCACTCTGGGAAGCCAAGGCAGGTGGATTGCTTGAGCTCAGGAGTTCGAGACCAGCCTGAGCAAGAGCAAGACCCTATTTATACTAAAAAAAAAAAAAAAAAGAAAGAAAAGAAAAAGAAAAAGAAAAGAAAGAAAGAAAGAAAAACTAGCCAGGCATCATGTGGGTGTCTGTAGTTCCAACCTCTTGGGAGGCTGAGGCAGGAGGATCACTTAAGCCCATGAGATTAAGGTTGATGTGAGCTATGATGATGCCATGCCACTCCACCCAGGGTGATAGAATGAGACTCTGTCTCAAAAAACAAACAAACAAATGAAAACAAAAAGAGAAGAAGGAGAAGAAGAAGAAAAGAGAGAGAGAGAGAGAGAACACCACACCTTGAATAAAGTTATAGCATAGGGATCTGAGAAGAAGATGAATCTACCCAGAATCCTCCTCAATTCAGTCTGAACATTTTATTAATGACCTTCTATATACAGAGTTTATACTCAGAGACTTTTAATGTTTCTTTCACATGTGGGCAGGAAAGACAAACTCTAAATTCTTGAGGGATACTATTAAATCAAATTTCACAAACTAAATACCTGTCAGGAGGCAAACAGTTCAGAGCATAGCACCTGTGGGCAGATCCCATACGTGACATAATTAAAGAAACTGTCATCATCTCTGCAGAGAATGCATTTTCATTTTTCCATAATAAACATGACAAATACTTGCCTATCTAATCCATCTAATATCTTCTAATTTATCACTGTCTTTTTTTAATCCATCACTTTTTAAGGAATGAAGTTGTAACTGATGCTTTCGATGATTCCCTCATACATAGTTCCTACAAATGGAACCTAAGGGCTGCTTTGGAGGGAAGCCCCCAATTTATATGTTTAACTTTAAATGACAGTCCAACTCTATCTGAAAAGATTATCATTCTCAGCAGAGTGCTTCATGTGGGGTGCAGTGGGTGATGCACAGTGGGATAACTCATGAAACATCAAAGGGGACAAACATCTAGTCAGCTAGCTGGGCCAAACCAGAGGTAGGCCAGCTGGGCCATGGTTAGATACTTGGGTTACATGGTCACTGAGATAAAACCCAAGAAATGACCAAGTTTCCGTGTTTGGGGGAATTTCTGCAATGATCCTGTTCTTTAATGAGGCATCTTACTGCAGATCATTAACACTCAGCATCACCTCCTCTCCAGCACCCAGCTGCCTGAGGTCTTGGCGGCCTGGCTGCTGTGGGCATCACAGCTGGTTCTTGTTAGTTGGTTGGTTGCATCCAATTGATCAACTTTCTGGCCCAGGGATCTCCCACTTCTTCTTTTTTTTTTTTTCATTTATTTATTTATTTATTTATTTATTTATTTATTTTATTGAATGGTAACTATGTACATTAATGCACTTCTGGGGTACAGTGTGGGGTTTTCACATGCAATCCGAAATACTTCCATCAAACTGATCAACACAGCCTTCATGTCATT